>PYXC01000947.1:292500-380000 GCA_015244755.2 Tenualosa ilisha
ACGGGAGATCGAGTGGAGGGACCTGTGACACCCCCCCCACACACACACACCAAAAAATTCACAGCTTTGGCTGGTGCATGGGCATGGGCTTCACCTCCTCCCACAAGGCACCAATTTGTGACTTGCTAATTAAGCGTAACACAAATCTATTTTCATGACAGCCAGCACACTCTTGTGTGGCAATTAATCATCGCGCTATGCCTGCTCTCTGAACACTCACACACACACACACACACACACACACACACACACACAATTCTGTGCACTCCTCAACATCAAGCATCTGTGTCCACAATCCCATGTTTGTCTCTATTTAGGCTTCATAAATATTTAATCTGTCATCCAGAAAGAAAAAAAGGAGAGCTAAAACCTGAAAGAGCTGTGTTGTGTGTGTTTGTGTTTGTGTGTGTGTGTGTGTGTGTGTGTGTGTGGACATGTGGCTTTTTACTTTGGAGCTTTCTAGGTGATTAGTCTTATTTGTTTGTTGAGGTATGCCAAGAGCTCTGTGAAAATTATAGCTTGTTTTTGTCTCTTTATCACAGCCCAGTGCTAATAACCACTGGCCCTTTCAGCATCCTTTTCTGTCCTGCAGCTGCAGACTGCACCACACTTCAGGGTCAGAGGACACGCAAGCTTCAGACTGCTGGCGTTTTTACAGAGGACCCGTTAAAGTGTAGGAATGGTTGGACCTCCATGTTTAATAAGGCAATCCAACAAATAAATAAGACCGGTAGCTTAACAATTTTTTTTTTTAAAAATGGCCTTATGCATAATGTCTGTTAAAAAAAAAAAAAAAAACATACTCATTTCATGTAGAGCCAAGTTTGAAGTTGATGTGTTCCCAAATTCAGGATTAACATCAAAGAAAAAAACATTGAGTGTTCGAAAAGCACATCCTAGGTTCAGACAGAAAGATGTATGCACTAAATGGATGAAAGGGGGACTGTTTTTTTTTTGTTTGTTTGTTTAGAAGATGCATCTAAGTCTACACCTTTTATGTAGGTACACAACTTCTAAGGCTTTCATGCAGATACATTCAGATTTTACAACCATAGAAAGAACATTTTGCTTTCAACATTAAGTCACACATCACTCACTGCTCTATACCTCCCAAAGGGAGCGGCACGCAAAGCCTTGTTGTATGCCCAACACTGGTACAGAGTTGTAATAGCTATTGATTTCCCTGGCTATTCATTCCCTGTCTGAAGTGTATCAGAAACCAACACACATGTGTGATTTAAAAAGGGCCTCCAGATCTGTTAATCATGTTAATTAGCAGCCTGTCTTGAGTGAAATGAATAAGTGGTGTGTGTGTGTGTGTGTGTGTGTGTGTGTGTGTGTGTGTGTGTGTGTGTGTGTGTGTGTGTGTGGGTGTGTGTGTGTGAGTGTGTGATTGCAGTGAAATGGCAGAAAGTCATCCAACCAGAGACATATCTTGTGCTGTTAAATAGGCTAAATGTGTTCACACACTCGCTCACGGGCTTAAAAGGGAGAAAGCCGCATGTTTCACTTTGATGATGTGTCGGAATGTTCTTCATTTGCCAAGGTGTGTCTAGCACCTCTTCATTTTCCACAGAACATTCTCCTTCCTTTACCTGAGAACTACCGTAGTAGAAACCAAACTGATGGTGATAGACTTGCATCAGTAATAGTTTTTACAGAGTACAATTTCACAATTTTATTATTGCAGGTTTTTTTTTTGTTTTTTGGGGGGGAGGGTGTCCTCTCTCTCCTTTATTAGAGCTGCACAGTGCTGTAGTCTAATTTGCTGTAGTGGGTATATTGCTTTAGTGAGTATACTACCTGTGACTGTAGCGGTTATACTGTCTTGTACTATTACGGTGGTGTCAGTATTGCAGTATTACTAGATATACGCACCCCAGGACATTTTTTAAGTAGCTATATGGCGTATACCAGCGTATCATGTAGACAACAACCCTGGAGCTGCTGTCTCTGCTGAACTAGCACCAGGCTGAGGAGCATCTCATGGTGGCATGAGACGTGTGTTACCTGTGTGTTACCTGTGTGACACCCTGTTCTCCGTGCCCCCCCCCCGCCCCCTCTCTCTGTCCCTCAGGTTGGAGGGCACAGAGGAGAAGTTCCGGAATCGCGAGAGCCGTCCCGAGGACCTGCAGATGATTGCGGAGCTGAAAGACATGGTGGCAGAGCGAGAGTCACTGGTCAAGAAGCTGGTGGTGAGTGTCTGTGCTCTTCACCCCGGAGAGGACTGCTAATGCACTTCCAGTTCCTTTTTGCATGCTTACTGTGCACAGCCTATATTTTAGAAGCACTTTACACACATTTTCTTTCAGCACACTTTGGTAAAGTTCAAAAGTCATTTTTTTCTCCGTTATATCTACTCTCAGTGCCTGACGGGTTAAAGAATTTAGGAGACTTTTTTAACTTTACTTAAAATGGAGAAAATGTACTCTCTATCGGAATAAGTATTCAGACCTTTTACTGTGTACTTTGTTGAAGTTCCTTTGGCAGTAATTTAAGGCTAGAATCTTCTTGGATTTTACTCAACAAGCTTTAGTCACCAGGATAAGTGAAATAAAAGAGCGGGTCTGAATACTTGCTGTAAATAGTGTATGATAGTACTTGTAGTGGCAAAAAGCAGTTTAAGGTTTTTCCATTAACCCCTTTTCCTATTGTTTTTTACCAACTGGAGAAAGCAGGCAGTGCTTGTTAAGACTCACAGCTCGTGCTCCAAGAAGACAAAAAATAAAATCCTGAGAGTTGCAAATAAACTCAAGTACAAAAATAAAGAATGTAAAGGTAAATTGGGCTGTTTGTGAACAAGGCCTCCAGGAGGCCTTTCACATGGGCTGAGCAGAGCTGAGGTCAAATGACTAAGCACTGGCCCACCTTCCCCTTCAACCTGCCAGCACCCCAATTTAAAGGATCGCACCCTCGCAACCTGTAGAGGGCGCAGACTCACAAAATGCAAAAATAGGAAAAATGTAAGAAAACAAAGACAATTAAATGCGGCTCCTACAGTACTATATAGTGTGGCAGTAGTATCACTGTGATAGTAGCAATAGTAGCAACGTCAGAGACATGTTAGCAAAATTGCAACTTTATTACTAGCCCAACTGGAGCTGAGCGGCAGAGGGTGACATGCATTGGTCTCGCCCCAGCATGGGCTCTCCTTCACC
Source organism: Tenualosa ilisha (assembly GCA_015244755.2). Classification (NCBI taxonomy): domain Eukaryota; kingdom Metazoa; phylum Chordata; class Actinopteri; order Clupeiformes; family Clupeidae; genus Tenualosa; species Tenualosa ilisha. Next base: position 295,659 of record PYXC01000947.1, read on the forward strand.
CAGCCAAACCAGAGATTGCCCTCTGCTCTGCATGGTTCAGCAGACTGTGCACTTAATTCTATTAGTCGCCAGACTCGGCCTGGGTGCGGAGTCATTTATAATATAATTTCAAAGAGAACCTCCGTGCCCTCAGTGACAAGCAGTGAAAGACAATTACCCAAGAAATAAGCAAGTTGTCTCTTTTTTTCTTAAATGTATGCATGCCAAGTTGATGAATTGCCTGTGAGAGTGCAATTGCTGTCTCCTTCTCTCAACCCCCTGTACTTCCCCTACCCCACACCCACACCCTGTCGACAGGATGACAAAAAGTTCTATCAGCTGGAGTTAGTCAACCGGGAGACCAACTTCAACAAAGTGTTCAACGCGAACCCCAATGTAGGCGTCATAAATCCCCTCATCAAGGTAAGATAATGGCCTTCACTGGAGGCCCTCTTTCTTTTGCCCCGGGCTGAATAGCCAACCTGGTGCATATGCAGTAGGTTTTACTTTCTCCTCTCCTTGAAAAGGTTACCATCTGCCTTACGGACTCCTAGCAAAGACATGCAGCAGCATCTTGAGATCCAGAAAGATACAGTTTATCCTTAGTGAGACACAGAAGAGAGAAAATAATTCTCCATTCCATTTAGCGCATGCTAAACTCAGGTCATACTAACTTGACTGGCTTTGGAGTCCCAAGCTCCTTCTCCATTATAAGTTGCCTGTCACTTTAACACTTGAACTTGAACGCCATCTTGCTCGGCTGACACAACGACTCTGTGGACATAACACATCAGATGACATGGTGCAGAAAACCTTTCTGAATGCCCTAATAGGTGTCTGCCTGAGCGTCTGACGCTAGACACCTAGATGTTCTTAACACCTTACCCCCAATGCTTGCAGCCTTGGGTGCAAAGCAAGGTGACAAGTCAGTTGTCGACTTTGCATAGCTGCTAATAAATATGAGCGATGCTATGCCGTTACGAGGTAACACTGTCTCTTTTTTTCCTTTTTATTTTTTGCACTTTGCTTTTGACATCTGATGGGTCATGTCTGTGACTCACTGCTTCAGCCCTTAAATGCGGGATTGAGACGAGGTGTCGCCATGTCCACTGGATTGCAATGTCCAAAAACACACACACACACACCAAGACCACTCAATGTCCCATCCCAGGGTTCCAATCACAGCAATCCCCTGTCTGAAGTCACACAGATCACTCTGCATGGCTAGTGTATTAACTGTTAACATCATTCAAGTTCTATAACTTCCAATATTTGGTTCAGTGTCACATATATGTGTGGCGTGGTTACTGTACATGTATGTGAGTTCACGTGTGTGTACATATGTGTGTGTTAGTGTGCGTGTGTGTGTGTGTCTTCTATGTGCCTGTGTAGACATCCAGTTCTTTGCTTTCCAAGCCATTGTATTGCCATTCTGTTTCCTCAGTAGCCTGCTCTTTTATAACACATCTCCTTTTTGATTCATGTTATAATTTTGGTGAGCTGTGAACAGTCGTGGCTGCCCACTGACATGTTTGATGCAAGCTTGACCTTTTTCCTCCGATTAACATCAACTCATCCTCATCAGAGAAAGAGAAAAAAAGACAGATGGAGAGAGAGAGAGAGAGAGAGAGAGAAGGATCAGTGATGTTTAACATGGAGTCAGACTGAGAGCTATGCTATTTTAAAAGTCTTGCCACGTGGAGTCGCTCTCAACAACACCCTTCTCCCATTTTTTTTTTCTTTTTCTTTCTTTTTTTCTGTCCTCCTTCCTCCTGCTGTCCCTTCCTCTCATAGCAAAAGAGAAAGAATGAGAAATCGGCAAGCCGATTCAGCAGCTCCCCGAACCTGCGGGCGCTGGAGGCCACAGGGACGGGGCCAGGTGGTGGGGGTGGTGGGGGTGGGGGCGGGGGTGGCGGTGGAGGAGGGGGAGGAGGAGGAGGAGGAGGAGGCGGAGGGCTGGGCCAGCCAACCCGCCTGGAGCCCATCCCCAACTCCCCTGTCCACCAGCTCGACCTGAACTCGAGCAAGCTCCTGCCCCCGCCGACCCCCCCAAACGAGCCCAAGAAATTCACGAGGTGAGCTCCGCCTCAACCCAACCCACCCCACTCCTTCCTGCCCGACCTACCCCATACCAGATGCTTAGTATTTCCCATTTACACACATACACACACAGCTATATACAGAGAGGAACACACATACACACACACAGCATCCTGTTCTGTGGGGGCTTGGCTTGATGATATGGATGCAAAGCGCTGGGACTTCTGCTTTTTTTTTTTTTTTTTTGAATTTTCTGGAAGTAGCATTGGCATTCCTTCTTCTCAGCATTTAAAACAAACTCCCTTGGAATTAATAAAGGACAATCAGGGCAGGGCAGGTAGTTATTAATTTTTCCATTCCTTTCCTTTTTCTTGACCTACAAGCATAAAATGATGAGATGAAAACTCTCCAAAAACAGCAATTAGTGTGAATGACAGATGACTATGGGTCTCTGCTGTCAGACTGTAGTGCCCTCCCCTGCCATTAACATTCCATCTGAGAAGGAACGGGATGTTCTCTCTTCCTCTCTCAACATCTTCCTCCTCCTCCTCCTCCTTGTCGAACTCCCTTGGCAACTTGCTCTGGTGTCTCGAGAGGGTGAGGAAGGGAGATTGATGGAGCGGGTGCCCCCTGCCAGTCTCTTGACGCACTTTGTCAGCATATTCGAGTGGCTTGTCTCTCCTTCACTCAGAGACACACGCACACACACACACACACACACACACACATCTCGCCCCCCTTTTTTTTAAGTTTGAAAAGAAGGGATGTCTTCATTGAACTCCACAGAAAGGGCTTATGTAGAGGACAAACAGGTATGCTAGCACTTGTATAACTCAAAGTCCCATAACAGAAGCCTTTTTGTTGTTTTAAAATAAAATAAATTATTTTTATTTTTGGAAATGGACTTGGAATGCAAACAGGGGAGCATGTTGTCTGGCCACCAGCTCTCTGTGTGCACGACTGGACATCTGGTGTCTCGTGTGTGTTTCTCTTGTGTGTGTCGTTGTCCTGGTTCTTTGTGCTCATCTGTGTCTGTGCTGGAAGTTATACAACTCATGTGGGCTGCTGGGCTTGGGCATTGGAATGACTCCTGTTAACCCCCACCCCCATAACCTCTTATGAATGTGTATTGCTAACCTGTCCTTTTTGTGTACATTGTTTTGTCCTTTGTATATTGAAATGCACTATATTGAAACGCCTTTTTTTTTTTGCTTTTATATCCATCAATAAAATTCCTGACGTTTTTGCTTTACAAGCCATGTTGTGGAATGTGTAGCTGAATGTGTGGTATATTTTTATTTATTTCAATATATATTCTTGGAGAGTGCAGATCTGGTTTGTCAAGTAGTATTTCTCGGTTTTGATGCTTTTACAAAGTATCATGGCTCATAATAGGTCCCAAGACATGCCCTGGAGCCCGCCTGAAACTCTAAAAACTCTAAAACTGTAATGTGTTTATGGGATTATATAATACACACAGTAGCCCTTGGGGCTGCTCTGACGGACACACCTGAATAGAACACAACTGCATATATAATACTACTTGAAGCCAGGACTGCTGGGCTGTTTTGTTGTGTATATTTGTGTCTCGGTGCATGTGTGGTGCTCACAACGCCCGTGATCTTCCCTTGATGCTACTGCTGCTGACGCACGTGACTTTGTGTGTTGTTTGTGTGCACGTGTACTGTATGTGTGCATGTGCATGAGTGTGCGTGTGTGTGTGTGTGTGTGTGTGTCGGCTGCTGCTTTTGTCCTTGCTGCATGCTGTTATGAATGTGGATCAGTTGCAGGCGCGTCGCCGTGGCTCTCCTCCATTGTCATGGGACACCCCACTCACTGCCTCACACGCCCCGCCTGTCTGTCTCAACCCTTGTCAAGGTGACCTGGTTTTCTACTCGACTGAGCAAACACACTCACACTCACACACACACACATGCACACACACACTCACACACATACCTGTGGCAACAACCACAGAAATTCACCGGAGGATATACAAGCATAAAGCATTGACATCAGCATATGAATACTATCTGCATGAGGATACACACACACACACATAGACAGGGCCTTTACATAGATCGGAGATGGAGCTTACATAGACACAGAGTGCACACCCACAGTGATTCAAGAGTCAGACAAAACACATACAAGATTGCAGACCATGCAAGATCATAGACCAGCAGAAAAGGTTCACTCACACATGCAAACACACATGCATACAAGGCATGCAATATCGCCCCCAAAGCTCAGGAAAAAGTGTTAGTGTTTGGTTGTCTGGTCAGGGGGCACAGCTGATCTGACACAGAGCCATGTTTTGAGTAAGAACTCGCATTTGCATTATCACCACACAAAACACGAGGTGTGTTTTGTGTGGTGTTAAAGCTACGTGTTTTTTTAAACACATGCATTTCGGTTCACAAAGGCAGTAGCCATGCCATCACAGGAAGGAACACTCTTCACCTGCACCTATTGTCTGTCAGGTACAGGAAGCTCTCAGTTCAATTGCTTTGCTATCATAAGCACTGACGTCATTCAGCTCAGCTCAGAAACTTGCTCCTGATTTTAAACAGAAGAAAGAAAAGGATGGAAACTCAATTGAGTCCCAAACTGAGTTTGATTGAAATTAAAACATCTCAGAGGTGAGCAGGGCTCAGTTGCTATGGAAATCCTCTGAGTGACACTGAAGGAAAAGAAAAGAAAAGGTTTTGAGGACACTTAAGCATAAGTGCCTGAGCATGTCATGAATGTGGGCCCTAATTTGTGAAAAGTTAAGTGCACCCTGCATTTCACTAGGTCACAAATGGACAGTATTTCTCCGCCCTTGACAGACTCTCCAGTCCAGGAAGGTTGGCAGAATAGAAATGACATACTTAATGCTACTTGAAACTCCTCTTTTTGTTATTGTGTTCCAGCCGGGAACCTGGTATTTTGCCTGTCTCTTATTTTCTTTGTATGTCTGAAAGTGCCTCAAACTCCCAGAGCTCCAGCTGATAACACTGTCATCATATATTGCTGCTAGAAGCTAATAGCTATCTTAGGGCAGTGTTGCCAAAACAGGTTTAGGTACAAACTAAAATACAATGAAAAAATACTGAATCTTTACTAATACACAGAGGAATTTGATTTCAGGACATCTGATATATAACGTTGCCCCAAAAGAGGTTTGATGTCAACATGCTAGACCTGATATGGGTTATGGTTTAAAAGTTCTCAGACTGTGTGCTTGAATTCGGCGTGGGCCAGGCCATTTAGGATTTGCATGTAGACAGAAAGGCTTTGACATGTTCCCATAATTTCAGGGATAGAAACTTTCCTGGCTTTAATCCTTCATGAAATAGCCTTTGCTTCAGATTGAATCCAAATCTTTTTTGGTACTAAGTGGTGGTACTGGTTACCAAAACTTGGCACTCATTGACAAAAAAAGAGATTCACAGTTGAGGTTCAGGGATCTCAAACTTTCAAACTTCTCACACGTTCACACACCACGCCCTGCTGATGCACACACATAATTTGTTTTAGTCTCCTAAGCACTGATCAGCCTCACCCTCCCCCACTCTTCTTTGTTCTTCAGACTGGATGATGTGAGCCACTTCGTGGACAGGCACAGGCGTTTGCCCATGTCTGTGAGTGGCTGGTGGACATTCACCAGCCAACACTGAGAGGCAGAGAGGAGACGTCTGTCTGGACGTCTTAGTCAGCCAGTAGACCAGATGAAAGAGATGAGAAATCTTCACGGGCCCATGAAGACTTCATATTTTATACCTAATCATAATAAAAGCATTAATTCGGCCGTCAGTCAAGTCATTTTATGTTAGGTACTAGTTGTGCAATGTCCTCACACAACAGAGTAACACACACATTCTCTTATGTATGTGCACAAGAAATATATTTGTAAGGGCTTCTCATAAATGAAAAGACACAGTACCGAGCCTCACAACAGGAGACCACATCTATAGAGGCCTAGATAAAAAAAGTGTGTGTGTGTGTGTGTGTGAGTGTATGTGTGTGTTGAGCTATTATTTGAAAGACAAAATAATGGTGTAAAAGCCTTAGGGGATTCAAGCTGTTCCTACAATCACATGCACTACACTCACAAACGCACTGACTCAAAGACCACTGCTCTCGTTCAGGAATGTAATCAGTTATACGGGCCGAAGTGTGTTGGTATGACTCAGCCTTACACTGTTGTGTTTAACTGCTGTCCCTGTGATTTCTCTCTCCCTCTTTATTCTCTCCTCCCCTAATCTCCCTTGTTTCCCCGCTTGCCTTCATCCTTCGCTTCTTTTCTCTTTCCTTTTCATCTTCCTTATCTTTCTGTCCTTCGTTGCATTTCTCTCTATTCCCTCTTTTTTCTTGTTCATCCCTTTTTTCCTCCGCAGCCCTCCTGAGACAGAAGAGTCACCCTTAGCCTCCCCTGATGCCCAGCGGCAGGAGTGGTTTGCTCAGTACTTCTCTTTCTGACTTCTGCAACTCAAGAGCATGTCAACTGAACCAAACATAGAAAACAAAACAAATCAAAACAAAAAGAAAAAAACAAACTAAAACAAAATGTAAACATAAGAGAACCGACTTAAATTCAAAAGACCAAAAAAATACACAAATGAGTAAACGAAGAAAATTATTATTTATTAAAACATCATTACATTCATTTTTATTTATTTTGATCAATTAATTAATTTATTTTTTGTTTTGTTTTCTTCACTGTGAATGGGTTTTCTTGTTTGTACAGTGACTCTAGATATGTTTTAACTTTTTTTGTTCCTGCTATTTCTTAAGAGTGGTCCATTTGCTGCTGAATTGTAATTTGTTCAGATGAGGTATATTGTTCTCTCTGTCTGTCTCTCTCTCTCTCTCTCTCTGTACCTTATTTTAGAATGGCACCATAATAAGCGTTTGTTACAGATACATTACCAATTTTGGTAGAAATTAAAATAAAACTGTTTCTATGGTTGTCTCAACACAGATATAATGATGTCTCACCAATTTTAAAAATAAAATACATATTTTATATTTATATTATAATGGTGTATGCTCAGAAATAAATAATTATTGTGACATTTAACCATGGTGCGTCAGCCTGGTTTTGTTGAAGGATTTGCCTTGAGTGTGTCTTAATAAAAAATGTTTGGGTTTTATTCTCCTTAACTGACACTTGGAGGTAATAGGACCTTGTGCTCTATAATTAGTCAAATTCTCATAAAGTCTGTTACAAAAGATTAACCACATGTCTGTAATGGGTGCATAATTAGACAGAGCAAATATATAAAATTAGAATTTAAAGTTAAGGCTACTTCTACAAAATGAAGAGCTGTTTTCCCAAATGTTGTTTAATTTTCAAATAAATAAATAAATAAGTAAATGATGATGTGGGTTTTATTGTGCTTCTCAGTTAAAATCAGTAAAATCAGTTTTGTTGTTTGAATTGGATAAGGACAAATCATATAACATTTACCCAGCTGCATCGGTCCTGATATTACCTGAAAATCAACTTACAAAAATGTAATTTAAATGGCTTTTATAGCATTTTGGAAAAGAGCTTTTTAAATATTAAATGTCATAGCTGGAGGCCTGTGTTAGTGTAACCACTGTCATCATGATTGACATGCTTATAACATGTCAGTTTTACACCCCTGCTGTTTTTGTCTGTTTCAGTTTAAACAATGCATTTTGTGGCTTTATATATGCACAGGGTAATGGCACCTGTATGCATGTGTGTCAAACGGTACGTGAATCGGTTTCATTTGTGTTTGTCTATCCCAGTATCCTTATGTGAAGAAAATGTGTGTGTGTGTGTTTGAGAATATAATTTACCCTGAAACTCTTGCCACACACAGCAGCAGTACGACTTCTCTCCTGTGTGAGTGTGCGGCTGTTGTTTGACAGTTGCCCAGTTGAAGAAACTCCACACTGAGAGCAGAGGTGCAGATTTGACTTTGATTTTACATGCTTTGACTTTCCATTCTTGCCATGCTGTAAGAACACTTTCTTTCTCCCAACAATATGAATGTAATGATGCATCCAAAGCTGAGACCATGTGTGGTACCACACTTCTACCACACTTTAGACAGGAGTATTTTTTGGATTTCTTGGTGCCTGAGATGGAGGGGAGTGTGGAAAGATGAAAGAGTTGGAAACAAATGTTTGCAAACAAATATCAACAACTGTGATGTATTTCAAAAGTATCTCTTAACTGAATCTTATTTGAGACTCCTTTTCACTGAATCTCTAAGGTCACGCTGAGTGTAGTTTCTTGGCTTTTAGTCTGTATAACTTCACTGATGAGGCTTCAGACAACACTCTGAAACTTATGTCACATTAAATGCACTGGTAACACACATTCATTTAAGAAGATATTCTCTGGTGAAACTTACCACATGGAAATAACACAAATTATTTAATAATAATTCAGTTAAGTAGTCGGTAACATTCGGTAACATGTTGGCATTCATTGTTACCATGATTTTACCAACTTACCACAAACCTACCCTCTTAATACAAATCTGTAAAATATTACCAGATATTCTATAGTGAAATTCACCACATGGAGTGCACTGGCTCAGTCTCTCTCCTGTGTGAATACGCTGATGCTTTTTGAGATGCAACATTTTCATGGGTGAGTGTGCTTGTGTTGGTTGAGAGTACTTTTGTCAGAGAAACTCTTGTCACACACACAGCATGATGGTACGGCCACTCTCCCATGTGTGTGCGCTGGTGGTGTTGGAGTCGATATTGTGCAGAGAAAGCCTTGCCACACAGGGCACTGATGTATAGCCTTCCTCCGGTGTGAATGCACTGATGTCTTTGTGGAGTTGCTTTCAAAATGAAACTTTTGCCACATTGCCTGCAGTGGTGTAACGTTTTTCTTGAATAGATGTACTGGTACATATATTTGAGTTTTCCCATATCAAAGAAACTCTTCCACACTGGGAACAGGGGTACCTCCTCACTGTAGGAACGCAGTGATGCAGTCTGAACTGAGACCACAGCTGGTAGCCCTTGGCACACATGGAACAGGAGTAATTTTTATGTTTCTCTGTGTATGGGATAGAGGACAAAGGAGGGAGAGAGTCCATGAGGGAGATGGTCCATTACCTGCTTTAACCCCCCCAACAACAAGAACACACGAGGGGACAATTATTAATGTGTGTAAAACAAATGTACATCTACAGTATTTCCAATGAGGAGTCAAAGTAATTAAATTAAATACGCATAGGCTATATAACCAAACATCAATTCTAAATTTTTTCAATGGTTATTAAGGAAGATGGTCCATTACCTGGTTTTACAATAAAACACATGGAGATAATTGTATACGTAATTGTGTCCTTGTATGTTGTTGTTGGGTGTGCGCAGAGTTGGCTGTAACAGATCAAAACTACCAACACTATCAATAACAGGAACCAATCTATGGCAGGATACTAAGCTTGTTTAATGTCTGGGTGAACACAGACAAACCCATTAGTGAATTTGCTCTCCAGGTCCGTCTGGCATCTCTTACATCCCAATGACTCAACCTTTTATCGACCGTGGGGTGGGCTTGAGATTGTGACATTGTGTGTGCGAAATACAGCCAATGGCTCTGCTGATGGTATCAGTGAACCCTCCTTAACTAGAGAAATGAAGTCCATTCGCACTGAATTTACTGACATACGTCAATATAATTTTGATAACCTTTTTTGGAGGCTTTTGAATCTCAACTCTTCAAATGACACCTTCTGAAGAATAGGTTCATGTATATGCACAAAATGTGGGGGAGGCTTGGGGTCAAACCAGAGTGCTACCCAATATATATGAACTTTAATGGAACACATCTATTTTTTTAGCTAACTGTGCCATTTTTGATGTCTGTAAGGAATTTACATGTGTGTGCATATGTGTGTGCTTGTGTGTCCGTGAGAAAGAGCATGAGTAATCTCTTACACTTATGTTCTCCTGCTCCACTGTTCTCCTTTTCCATCCCTTGATGCCCTTGATGTGTTTGTGTTACAAAGTAGTCCATCATCACCACTGGCATCCTTGTTATACAGCGTCTCACAAAATGAAGCTTTGATACAACTTGAAGTAGTCAATGAAGATTTACTGCCCTCTGAAAAAAACTCAAAATACAGCCATTAGCATTAAAACAGCTGCCAACAAAAATGAATACACCTTACAGTGAACCTAATTGTGCCCACACTGAATATTTTGTGTGAGCATCATTATTATGCACTTCCTCAATGCCTATGGACTTGAAATTCACCTGAGCTGCACAGGCCTCTACTTGAATCCTCTCCAACTCCTTCATGATGCCATCACTGAGCTGGTGGATGTTAAGACACCTTGCTCTCCTCCACCTTCCACTTAAGGATGCACCGCAAGTGCACAAATAGCTTTAGGTATTTAGCCAGTCCATCACCCTAATCTTCAGCTTTCTCAGCAAGGCAGCTCTCATCTTGGAGATGTATTTAGGTTCATTGTCATGCTGTAAAACTGCCATGCCATGCATGCACCAGAGTTTTCAAAGAGAGGGGATCACACTCTGCTTGGAATTCATGTTTCCCTTAATGAAATACAGCTCCCCAGTGCCAGAAGCACTCATGCAGCCCTAGATCAAGATGCTACCACCACCATGCTTGACTTTAGGCAAGGGACAGTGTTCTTGGAGGTAGTCACTTTGGTGATATACTGTAACAAGTAACACAATTAAATCACAAAAGCCATAGGCCACAAGTTGGATAATTATGTGATGGAATAAATGTTTTCTAAAATCAGTTTATTCTATAGCTTAACTGTGTGTTCACACAGTAAAATCGCTTTTGTCACACATAAAAAAATATATGTTAAATATCTGTTCACTCTTGTTACTTCTTTTAGTAGCTCTAGTCACCCTGTGACGGTAGTAGGGTGTATTTAAAGTTTTGGGGTGCCGGGTGATTATTAACCACCACTCAGACAAAGCAAACTATCACATCGTCAAGCTAAACTAAATAAAATTATTGTATTGATATGTTTAGTCAAGACCAATCTAGCAATAAAAATGACAATAAGTATTACTAAACCACTCAAGTCATTTAATTTGTTGAGCAGTATGTGTTATATTCAGTGTGCATATTAAGGTTACAGACAAGCAAAATAAACAGTAGCTCTATGAGTCTCGGTGTTTTACATTGCCACAAAAACAAGGACGATGAGATCTTCAGAAAAAAAAGGAAAGGGAAAAAAGGTCTTCTTCAAAAGGGCCTCTCTTCGGTTACCATAAAACGATAGCTGCAGCCATACAACAGTCCAAACAGTAATTAGGCAGCTCTACTTTCAACAGTGATCAACAACACAGTTGTAACAAATAAAATAAAAATTTACAAAACAAAAGAATAACCAGACCGGGCTACTCTCCGCCTAATTTTACCCCGTTTAAACCCTGTACATAGAACATTTACACATCCATTTCTTGTAGAAAACAAAACAACAAAAGACAAAGGTTTTGTCTTTGTTACTTCCAGCGATTTTACAGCTTTAGTCGCTCTTGGTGTGAATACACGGTTAAGACCACGTTTACACATAGCTGGATATCTATAAAAATGCAAATGACCTACGGCGCTCACCCTGAAGCAGGGGATGTCATGGAACAGAAAACAAACTCTTTTGATGTTAATGTGTATGTTGAGTTATTTTCAGAGGACAATAAATCTACAGTGACTACTTGAAGTTGTATCAAAGTTTTATTTCTACAGCAGGGGTTCTCATGGAACAGAAAACAAACCCCCGGACCCCCTTTGAGAACCAATGCCCTAGAGTTGTTTTATGACACAAGTCTGACGGAAGTCCAGTGTATTCTTTAAGCCCTAAGACCTCAACCCTCAAGGCTCAAAATCTTTAAAACCATGAAGCCTAATTGGCATGAAAGATGAATCAAGTGCCTGTTTCATATGACAGTTCAAAGATCAAGTACATGTGGCCAAGGTCATGAAAATTTGTCACATTTAAATAAGTAGTATCAAACTACCGGCTTCTGCATTGCAGTAATAGTTGATATGTGAGGCATTTGCCATAGTGTCACTGGTTCGATCCCTGCAAAAGTGCTGGGTGTCTGCGTATTTCAACGACTTAAGACCTCTTTAAGACCTCTAAGAATAAAAATTACGATCACTACCACGGCAAAAGATGAAATCAACTACCCTCTAGGATGTTCAGTTTAACAAATAACATTTGTATTTGACCTTTAGTGCAAACAGTAGACCAGTGGTTCTCAACAGGTGGGGAGACTCTCCCGGGGAGGCGCGAGTAGGCTACAAAGAAAAAAAACATCCGAGGCTCACTTGCTATTAGTAGATGTAAGGAGATGTAACACAGTCGCCCATGTCAGAATGCAGGTGTTTGGACTATAATAACACACAAACAAATCAATAGCGTTGAGCCTGCGACGCATCCACATCATAGCTCCACACTCACTCTAGTCCCATGCCGAATTCGCTTGTGCAAGCTGTCGCTAGTCTATTATCAATCCCGATATACAGTGTATACATCAAAACCCAAACAATCTTTTTAAACACCCCAACCTGTATTTTTACAGTCCCCATCTCAGCCCTAGCCAGTACTTTGTTTTGTTTTGTTTTAACTGCTAGCGTGTACTACCCCTCTGCCTTTTTCGCCGTGTGTGTTGAAAGTTTACCTCATGCTCTCTCTCGTCATTCTGGGCAGGATTGATGCAGGAATACCCTCAACTGTGTGACGTTGCCTTGAAGATTCTCATCCCTTTCGCGTCGACATATTTGAGTGATTGTGTGATTTTCAAAAATGACTGCACTCAAGACGAAATACCGTAATCGTGCACAAATCGAGGACGACTTGAGGCTATATTTATCAAACATTGCGCCAAGAATTGAGGATCTTTGCCAGGCAAAGCAGGCTCAGGTCTTACATTAACATTGCCTATTTGCATGCTTCTGTAAAATGCAGATGACGTGCCTACTGTTAGGCCTAGTAATAATAACAATAATAAAACATAAATTCATGTCAGAGGTCTGGTGCCAATTCCTAGTTATAGCAATAGCCTAGTAATGAAAATAGGCCAACCACTGACTACTCATAATAATAATAATAATAATAATAATAATAATAATAACAACAATAATGTCTGAAAGCACATTAGAAGTCTAGTGCTACTGCCAATTACAACAATAGCCTAGTAATGATAATAGGCCTACCTATTGATATAAATACTACTACTACTACTACTACTATCTTCAAGCTCACATTAGAAGTCTGGTAATGCAACAATAGCCTAGTAATGATAATACGCCTGCCTACCTGGTAATGATGATGATGATGATGATGATAACAATAATAATAATAATAATAATGATAATAATAATAATAATAATAATAATAATAATAATAATAATAATAGTGTGGGCCTCACAATACTGGTGCGGAGGAGACGGGGCCCCAACTGCAATGAACCAGTTTTGGGGGAGCCCAGTTTGCAAAAGGTTGAGAACCCCTGCAGTAGACCAAAAGTGAATTGGTAGCTAACACTAATGGAATAGGGCACAAGCACTCACATTCAGTTTCATTTTCCTATGCCCCATTCACTTAACGTAGTGTAACATTCAGTCTATGCTGTATCAAGATTTCTGCTTCTTTTTCGTACAGACAGTACTCAGTGACCTAAACCACAGATTGATTCTCACTAGATTTCTCCTTTAAGATGTTACTCTATTTTTAGCTCTAAAAAAATGACCAAGGTCCGGACCTCGGAGAACTCATATAACCTAGTTGGCTATGGGCAAAAGAGTAGAGTTAGTGTTCATGTCGCTGTGTGTGTGTATGTATGTGCATGTGTGATCTCTTAATTTTTCTTGCTGCTCTGTTCAGCTGTTCTCTTCATCCATTTCTTGTCCTTGAGTCTTAGAGCAGTCAGCCAGCACCACTGCCGATAACCACCTTGACAGAGCCACAGACCCAGGGTTTATGAAGGAGTGCCCCGTAAAAGAGCTGAGAAATAGGACAATGTTCATTAGGACCACTATCGTCAGTATTGCCATGGCAATAGTACTTTACAAACTGGTGTTGCCTAGCAATACTACTTTTTGGTGTGACATGAAAAGCTTTTATAACTCAGATGGAGAACTCAAATAATAGGATACGTAATGATAATAGGATATTAGGATATGTAGTAATGTCCAAATAACAATACAGATATACAATAGATATACAAGTGCCCTTTATAATGACAAATCGGTTGTTCTAATATAAATCAGTTTCCGTCTGTAGCCTAAAAGAATGTGATACAAGTGTATCATGTCTGCAACGTAGCAGTGTCCTGCGTTTGGCTCCTTCAACAGCTGTCATGCCGTACAAGTTTTTACCTCATTAAAACTCTGCTTTTATGTAAGCAAGCTGTAGACCTCTGTTTAACAGACTACGTTCTGAACAGAAATGGGAATTTTGATGAGTTGGCTACACCTGGGCAAAATGGACCTGTGCTACGTTTAAACAGCGTGCCTACCTAACAATGCTTCAGTTACGTAGCCATATTAGGCTGTAGTTTCTCCACACAAATGAGCGCCCGCACACTTTGATTAGCCATGCATAGCCTAATATGGGGTTTTCATTCTTTTGGGCTTTTTTTCCTGCAGTGCCAAGAAGGTTATGTATTTGGTGGTGTTTGTTTGTTTGTTTGTTTGTGTACTGCATGGATTTGCAGTTTTCAGACAGCATGGGTATTAGGGCAAGAAACAGATGATTACATCTTGATGGTGATCCGGAACACCGTCTGGAATTTGTATTGCTTCAGTAAACCCATATTGCCTTAGTAGAGGTCTGCACTCTCTGGGTGCTTTTTTCTAGTTTAGAATGCCACCTTCTCCAGGAAACTTCTAAAAATCATAGATGACAATGCTAAATTCCAGTGTCCATCTAACTGGCATGAATCAACCAATAACAAAGCCAGTCATACCAGTTAAGACTTTGGGTTTGGGATGGGGCATTAGGATTAAACCATTTAATTAATAAAACTGGCCTAAGCTATCTAACAACCTGTTGAAGTGCACCAGAATGCAGGAAATTATTTCAGATTTTTCAAGTAGGCAAAGTGGGCCAACCTGTGACACGTACATTTACCTTTTTTATTGATTTACATCTCCTGGATCAACCTACATTCTGTTTGAGATATTAGCAATGTGTTGTCCACACAACACCCAACTGTTGTCCACACAACTTCATCCACCAATGGTATGACCATCACTAACAGGCCTATGTGGCTAACTGTGGATGAAATTTGGCAGTACTATGAAATATGTCATGGCACCCCTGATGTTAAAGTAAAGAAAAAAAATAGAATAAATTTGAATTTGGGGTTTCCTTTAGCTGTAAGCCCTAATCATCAAAATTATGGCTAGACCATCAAATAATGGCTAGAAATATTTAACCTACTGTCTAATGCAGGGGTTCTCAACCTTTTGCAAGCTGGGCCCCCACCGGTGCCACCAGCTACACCACCTTGCAGAGGTGTAGTGCACGCTAGCAGTCAAAACAAAACAAAGTACTGGCTAGGGCTGAGATGGGGACAGTAAAAATACTGGTTGGGGTGTTAGTCTTTAAAAAGACTGTTTGGGTTTTGATGTATAAACTGTATATCGGAATTGATAACAGGCTAGCGACAGCTTGCACAAGCGAACTCGGCATGGGACTAGAGTGAGTGTGGAGCTATGGTGTGGATGCGTCGCAGGCTCAAAATACTACGTACGGTATGCTAGATTTTACGAAACTATTGATTTGTTTGTGTGTTATAATAGTCCAAACACCTGCATTCTGACATGGGCGACTGTGTTACATTTCCTTGCATCTACTAATAGCAAATGAGCCTCGGATGTTTTTTTCCCTTGTAGCCTACTCGTGCCCCCCGGGAGTCTTCCCACCTGTTGAGAACCACTGGTCTACTCTATTGTACAGGTAGGTCTCAAAAATGTGAATATGTGGAAAAGTTAGTTAATTGCAGTAATTTAAAATAAAACATAAAACTCATACATTATATAGACTTATTAGACTATCCCCCAAAACTAGAACATCATCCGATGTTCTATTAACATTGCATATCTGATAAGTCTAAAATAGTTTAGTATGTTTTCATATGAAGAGTTCAGATGCAAAAGCCTCTAAATCCATCTCCAGAAAAGTATGCAAAATGCAAGTTGTTTGCAGGCTATAATAATTAAGTAATAAGTAATCTCTATTAAACTGCAATTTGAAAGTTATTATCAAGTAAACACATCAAGCCAAAAATAATTGAATTGGAGTTGGACTGATCATGACGTCTATCAAAATTATATAAATATATTTCTGTAAATTCATCGCAAATGGAGTTCAAAACTCTTAATGAATTTTAGTGTTTTTGGTGGACTGATCAGATGTTCAATCTAGTTGGACCATGGAATTGCCCAAATCATTACCCCGATTAGCGTGGATTGTCAAAACAGTGGCTTGACTCATATATCAATAGACACGCCTGTTCAAATGGAATTGGTTAATAAAACGCACACTTTTTGACAATCTTTTCAATCCTTGACACTTACAACGTCTTTACGATAACTTCGCTTCTTGCACCTGAATCACTCTAAACCCACCACCACAGCCAGCTCACCAGATATGCCAAAAATGCACTGCAAGAAATGAGAACAGTACTTCCTGGAATGTACCATCTTTATGAAGAGCAGAGGGCGTGCATGGCGTATAAACAAGCAAATAGACTCAACAAAAGTTTATAATAACCACTATCATAAAAATAACGAATATAATTCGTATGTCTTTAGATATACACATCGCCTGAAATACGACAAGAATACGCAATGCAATTAATCCACTGTCTTGAGTGTACTATATTCCTCCAAGTACTGTATGGTAACTTCTACCGCCAAATGTAAAAAATGGCAGCGACTGTAGTTAGTCGATTATGTACATGACGGCAAAGATTTGTATGAACATATCCAGGTATGTATGATAAGTGTGTATACGTATTATTATTAGTGCACGCTAAGCAGCTTCCTCTAGTCAGACAACAAGTCGAAAACTAGTCATTAAAGCTGCGCAGTTGTTGTCCTCCATGCGCGTAGTTTATGACTGTCAACAGTTCCATACATGTACGGAATGTTATGTTTAAAGTAACGTTAGTAATCGGACGCTTGCTGCTTATGCTCTCTCAAACGTGAATGTTAATGGTAGTTACGTTACAATGTTATTGTCGATGTCCAAGGTATCACGTTAAGCAGTGCAGGCATCATGCCATCACGATATAACGTCGTGAAAATGAGTGGTAGAGGCATCTTGCCCAGCTTTTTTTTTTTTTTTTTTTTTTTTTTTTTACCAAAGTCCGTGGTTACCGTAGAAATACCGAGCCTGAGCTCAGCGAGTTTTGAGGACAGAATCTCTAACTAAATTCAGTGCCTTGCGTTTTTCCTTCTTTCCGTTTTCTTCACCAGGCGCTGGACAGAAGTTAACCTTAATATCTTGTTTTCCAGATTTGCAATAGGATGTTATATCTGTCTTCAGATAAACCTTAAGTCAACACGAAAGTAAGCTGCATTAAGTGTGGGGTCTCATCTACTCTTGAGGTGAAATTGTTTCTAGCACCATTCATCTGAATCAGAAACAATGACATTAACTAGCATCACGTTTATGAGGTAAAGGCATAACAGCATGCATGAAAAGGTCTTATTTTGAAAACGTTACCATAACTCATCCTTTCAGGTGAGAACATGCTGCTCCCACAGGATCAGGTAGCCCTGATCCAGCAGGTGTTTGAGGCCCATGTGCTGGAGCACCACCGGAATGACATCCTTCAGATTCTGCAGGACGGAGAAGAGGCCCACTACCCTGTGGTCATCAATGCCATGACCCTGTTTGAGGCTAACATGGAGGTGGGGGAGTATTTCAATGCTTTCCCAAGCCTGGTGATTCCTGTGTTTGACAATGCCTTGCAGAAGGCTGCTGAGACCATCTCCAATTCTTGTCCATCCCTACAAGGAGCCCTGGGGGTCAGACCTAACCTGCATGCACGTATCACAGGTGAGACTGAGACAAACAATATCAGAGGTGTATGGTTAGTCTGTGTTTGGGAGATCCAATATCTGGCTACACTATGATCGTCCGTAATACTTCTCTCACTTCTTGGGCAAAATGTTGACAGCTTTCTTCGTTGTTGACTTCTTTGAAATGTCTATAGTCTGCATTGCAGATATACAATTGTCTTTTGTTGCCTATTGGATGTAACATTGCATTTTTAAAGTGATAGATACATTATATAGATTATTAGATGATTATTGCACATTGAGCAAAATGCACTGATAACACTAACTGTGTTTACAACCACTTAAGTATCCCGAATATGATCGGGATATTATGTATCCCTGCTTTGCATTTGCGCATGTAAACACCTTTTCCCGAATTCAGTATCCCTAATAAGCCCTTATCCTGGTTACTGAAAAATAGGTGAAGTACTCCAAAAGAAACGAAAAAGAGTCAGAATTTGTTAGGCCTATGCAAACATTCTTTTTAGATGGTATTTAAGCTTATTGCATTCTCTTACAAAGATTAGACAAAGCGTCTTGTGTGGATTGGGACATGAATACTAGGTTGTCTAATAGCGGCTATCATTAATCAGAACTTCAGAAACCTGTTTCCTTTTTTTACTTTTTGCCTTTTTGCTTAATTACACTATGTAGTCTACTAATCTCGTGAGAGAGAAGTAAAACCATGTTGTAGAATCAAGAACATCCTTTCCTCCTTTCTCTCTTTTCCACTGTTGGCATCTGAGGTGTGAATAAGTCCTGTTTCCTCTCAGATCTTTAAGTTCCCGGCCGCTGCCGCCAGCCCAAGCCTTGCATCACCCTAATTCGCGTTTTCTGTGGCTTTTCCATGGTTTGCTAATGTGCAGTGAGGTGGCGTGTTTGTGTGTGTGTGAGAAATTAAAGCCCGGCAAGAGGGGCAAATTGGCCCACCAAGTCAAGCTCTTCAATCTCTTTAGCTTGTTTGCAGATGTGGAGGGTGTGGTGTGGGGTGGTTTGTTAAAGGAAGATGATGCAGCCCTTGTAGTGAACAATCAACGTCGCTTTTTACACTTGTCATATCAGCACACAGTAAGGCAGAGGGTGAAAGGGGTAGCCCAGGGTGGCACCGAGGCTCGTGGCAGAGGCGAGATCATTAGATTCATCTGGTTAAATTAGATTCATTCCCGCTGCTGTCCGGAGAGATTGGGCACTAATGGCCTGAAGGCAGCTGGAAATGGCTGCTGAGATGAATCTGGGAACACATTAGGAAATGAGAAGACTTGGCAGAGCCCCCCCCCCTCCAGCATTGTCATTGCATGAGAATCTCTCCCAGACTGGTCTAAAGCTGATTTGCAAGGGTGGTATACTTGGTGGTGAGTCTTGCACTACAGAGACTGGGTTTGCTGAGAACAGATGGAGGTATGCATCATGAAAGTTATACTTGACTTAGATATAGGTTATATAGATCTTCTGTTTACGCTTTAAACCGCAAAAGGAAAAACTGCTTGAAAAAACCCTATTTCCATCTTTAAACAGGCCTTGCTTTTTTTCTTCTGCAGGATTAAAATCCTAATGCAGGTGTAGGATACAAAGCAATGGGTTTGCCTTAGGAGAGGATTCAAGGTCAGGAGGAAAAGGAGTGACCTTGAACGGCCTGTTTTTGCCACTGGAGTGTGTCTGACGCGGCATTAGTTGCTGACAAATAGGTTAGATGAGAACCAACTGTTTTCAGGCAACGCTGCATACACTTAGAGAGCCTAACCTGATTCTGTCTGTGAGCATCCTGATGCCTGTTTTACATGAAGCGTCATGGTAACCCCACTGTGATTGCGAGGCATAGTTGCCATGGCAACTGCCTCAAGTTGAGAATGTAGTTTAAACTTTGAGGAGCATTGCTCAGTGCTCGCTCTCAGTAAGAAAACCACACTCTCCTCCACTGGGTTTCTTCTGTCTGTCCGGAAGAAATAATTCTTCCTATGTATTCTTAACAGTCTCTTGTGTCCCTTGAAGGTTTTATGAAGGGGCACTTGAGCAGAACAGTATGAACAGAATGATTTTACACATTCATTATACGATGCATTTATTTTATACTCTTAAGCACCAGGCTTAGAATATTTGAGTTATTTTGTGGTCCTACCAAGTACCCATACTTTTTAGGTTTAGGTCTAGAGGCTATATGTGTGTGTATGATAGCTGTGTTGTGGACTCGACTAGGACTCAGATCAGTAGTAGGACTTGACTTGTTTTTGTTTGTTTTTTTTTTTGTTTGTTTATTTCAGTGACTTGAACAGTGACTCGAGGTTTAGTGACTTGACTGCAACACTGTTAAGCACTATGGCAATTGTGCTTGAAAATGCACTATAGTTCAGGTCTCACTTTGCCTGTGAAGTTTGTAGAAGCCTAATTCAGATGGGTAGAGCTTGCTGAGTGTGAGTTAAATTTGAGCTTTTGCATTTGTTTGAGGCTTGTAAACAATAATCATCGTGAGGCTTCACTGTTGCATTTGTAAGCTACAGGAGTGAGTGTAAGTGAGTTAGTGAGTGTAGGGGAACCAGACAGAGAGAGTGAGTAGAGGAGCCATAGCCAGTGAAGGGAGAGATAGAGAGTAGCAGAGCCAGAGAAGAGAGAAAGACTGGGTGTAGGAGATCCCGAGAGCGAGTGGGGGAAACATGGCCAGAGATGGATAGATAGATGTGCTTTATTGATCCCAAGCTGGGAAACTCACGCAAGAGAGGAGAGAGAGCAGGGGAGTGATGGTTGCCGTTAGCATGGCTCTGGTGTCGGTGGCCTCTTGCAAATGGCAAGTCTTGTAATAATTTGGATGCTGCTGTGTCATCCTGAAAGAGGACAGAATGCAGCAGAGAGGAGTGAAAAGGTTGATGAGGATGTCAAAAACAGCAAACAATCCTAATGGTACAGAGTTTGGGACAAAAACAGAAAGACTGTGTCTGTGTGTGTGTGTGTGTGTGTGTGTGTGTGTGTGTGTGTGTGTGTGTGTGTGTGTGTGTGTGTGTGTGTGTGTGTGTGTATGTAAGAGGGAGACAGGATGTTTGTGTGTGTGAGAGAGACAGAGGGAGAGACAGAGGTAGAGAGAGAGGGAGAGACAGAAAGAGAGACGGGGAGAAATAGAGGGAAGCAGGGTGACAGCAATCTATAAGGTCACCTGCTGAATGTGATGCTCTTCCTCAGGCCATGGTCTTGTGCTGTCCTGTTTAGTTCCATGCTAGTTTGTTTTCAGCCCAAAATGTATTCTTCCCCTTTTTTCTCAATGGAAATAAGGCATCTAGAGTCGGGTTATGAATGCAAATTGCAGGAAATTTTTGCTGTGATAAGTGTAATCTTCAAAAAAGAGCAAATTAATGGAAGAGTTGTTTTTCCTGAGCTGTCCTATGAGAAAAGCTTGGGGGAAAAGAGAGAGAGAGGGAGAGGGAGAGAGGGAGGGGGGAAAAAACAGGACAGGATGAGTACTGATAGAGAGAACAGGTGAAAGAAGAATGAGAAGGAGGAAGAAAAGGGAGAATTTGTGATGCAGGGAGCGATCTCCTTTTATCCTCTTGCTGTCATGTTGGTAGGCTGCACTATTGCATGTTGTTGCACTGACAAGAAAGTCAGGCTGCTTTGCTATGCTGTCTGCGTAGGAGAGGGAAGGGCTGTGTCACCTTTAATTACCCCACCACCACCACCACCACCACATACACTTACACACACACACACACACACCACACACACACACACACACACACACACACACACACAGACATCAGTCCTAGAACTATCTGCAAGCACAATGATAAGGCATACAAAAGAACTATATGAGTGTCAATTAAAACACTGTATACCAGCAAGCAGTGCTGCAGAACTTAGTCACGTCATGGCCGACTCAAGCCAATTTTAGTGTGGGATGAATTGAGTTTGATGTCTTCAAAGCTCATCCTTTGAATAGGAATTTCTGATGCAAGCGCTGTCCAGAGTCGAAGACATTCACCACGGTTTAGTACTTTGCTCATGTTCTACATGTGAGAAGCAGCTTGACTGTATTATGCAAGTCATTGCAAGTGTAAGACTCCCATTACTGCCTGTTCCCCTGGATGAGTGATATTGTAAAAAGACATTGCCACCTGGTGGTGGAAGCTTAGTACTGCCACATTGACTTGTTCTTGATTGGCTCAATTGAGAGAGATGAAAGTGGCACTGAGAAACGTCCAAAGTATCATGAATGGTAAAGTACCAATGTGGCTTATTTAAAAGTGAAAGGATTTGGGAAAGGAAGGGATTTTACATCAGTCTGCCAGCAAATTAATTTGGACTCATCTGTGCAGTGAACCGCTTGCTGATCTTTTTCAATTCATTTACTGATAGTTTGAGTGTTTCAGTCTAAAATAAGCTCCAAGTGCAATTATTTCACAAATGTGAAGTCCAAAGTGCAAAGTCCAATTAAAACCTTGTATTTAGGCTGGGTATTTAAATGGTGACTCTTTGACAACCACACCACAATTGAATTACAATTGCTTTGTGCTATTTGACATCACATGTGGGCTTTTTTTTTAATTCGCTCATGTTTTAGTAGCTATTTCTAAGTTCATATGAAGGAGGGTGCAACCATGCCTCATGTTTATGATGGCACTAGCAATGCATGACCTAACTCATCAAAGCAAAGGCAAAAATAGTTTTCCATTCTATTCTATGTCTCTTTTCATCTTCCTGTGTTCCCACGTTCCCTCTTGCTTGTTCTTCCTCATATCTACTCTTCCCTCTCCCTTCATTCTTCTATCCCTTCTTCCCTCCATCCTCCCTTCGTTCCCAGGCCTCCCTGTGTGCCCTGAGCTGACGCGGGACCACATCCCTCGGGCCTGCGATGTGGGCCACTTCCTGTGCGTGACAGGCACAGTCATCCGCACAGGCACACCCAAACTCCTCGAGTTCCAGCGTGAATACATTTGTGCAAAGTGCCGGCACGTGTTTGCGGTGCAGGCCGACTTCGAGCAGCACTACGCCCTGCCGGCCCCCACCCGCTGCCCCAGCCCCGAGGGCTGCACCTCCGTCAAGTTCACCTGTCTGCAAGGCGACACAGCAGCACCAGCTGCCTGCCGGGACTACCAAGAGATCAAGATCCAAGAGCAGGTGGAAACTGGGAGTCATTTGAAAAGAAAGATTACAGATAGCTGGAGTGTAGAGTATAGGCTACAACTACAAACATTATTATCATAGTCAAATGTTTTCATAATCAGTTATTTTCTCCCTCTGTAGAAGCAACAATTTTCTTGAGTATTCCGGATTAGGCCACTAATTCTGTGATACCATCAAGTTTAAAGATACTAGAAAATAATCCTCCCTGCCTGAGCACTTTCATGAGTGTTTCTGAAAGAGGGTGTCGAGAGATGCACAGCATAAGAAAAAATTAATTACTGAAGAATGTAGACGCCCCAGAAATGAAACCCTGAACAGTGAAAATGGGCATATTAGGGTCTCTTTAAGGGAACGATTAGGAAAGATGGAAGATGGAAAAGTTTTAGGGGTAGTTTTTGGGAAGTTTTACGAGTTTTCTTTAGGCTAAGAAGTGTGGTGGGAGGGGGCTGAAGGATAATATTATTGTGAGTTATGATGAAATAAAATGCAATAGTTTTAACAACAGGCTTTTCTCCTAAAATTGGAAACTTTAAGAACTAAAAGTTTCTCGAACTCTGTTCTGTACTACCCCTTCCTCTTGTGTTTTGTATCTTTCTACTCTTTCCTCTCCTCCTGTGTCATCTCAGGTCCAGAAGTTGTCTGTGGGCAGTATCCCTCGCTCCATGTTGGTGGTTCTAGAGGATGATTTGGTGGACAGCTGCAAATCAGGTCCCGTCTCTGACTACTCATGTTTTGTGTGTGTTTGTGTTTGTGTATGTGAGAGTGAGAGAGAGAGAGAGAGAGAGATTTTGTCTTGTCTTGTTTTATGTTTTCCTCTGTTCACTCTGTAGAAATCTCCTACGCCCCAACTGTAATAGCCCCCCCCCTCCCACCTGCTCACCTCCTCTCATCTCACGTGACTTTGTCAACTTTTCATCCATAAGTGTCAGTTAGTGTCAGTTTACAAAAGTCTGCTTGTTGGATTTAGACCTTGGCATAGGGCAGGCTGACTGTGTTAATCCTATTTTGAAGTTCATACATTTATTTTCACAGTATTACACCTAAATATGTCCTATTCATGGAGGTTAAAAAAACTGATTGCAATGATTACAGTTATTTTTCTTTGCAGTTGCCATGTCACTATGGCAAAAGAAATATTGAGTGCCTGGATAAATGTTACTCTTTACTTCAAACAGAGAAACATAACAGACATTGAAGAATACGAGAAGAACATTGGGGATGTGTTATGCTGCTATGCAGTGATTTGTAGATAGGCAGTGTGAGCATGTATTCAAATGAGAGCGTACTGAGACAGTCCCATCTCACAGAGCAAAATGCTGATCAGAATAAAGTTGCAAACTGAATTCAAACCCAAACAGTTCTCTTATACTGTGTGATGTAATATGGAAGAAAAACCATGACAATGCCTCAAGAATACTTCAGAGGCTGAAGGACATCTGTCTATAATAGATAAGACTATTCTTGTTATAGTGTGTATGGCTGTAAGAGATACAATTTCACTACACGTCTTGCACTTAGAAGTCCTCAAATCCTTGAATACTGTTAGGCCTACATGTAGGTCTACATGCTAAATAATAATCTCTTTAAAATGGAATGATCTATGGATATATGCTAATAAATGTACTATAATTTGAGGATTTCATAAAATTTTCAGGAGCCACCTTACCTCGAGTGAAAGTGACTGACTAGGTGTTGAGCATGTTGATCTCTCCAACAGTGGAATCCAGACAGCAGTGTTTAGGGTTGTGACATAACCTGTTGTGTCTCCCAGGCGATGATGTGACCGTTTATGGCGTGGTGTGTCAGCGCTGGAAGCCCCTCTTCCAGGACGCGCGCTGTGAGGTGGAGGTCGTGCTGAAGGCCAACCATATTGAGGTGAACAACGACCAGAGCTCAGGGGCTGTGGTGCTGGAGGACGTCCAGAAGGAGTTTGAGGAGTTCTGGGACCAACACAAACATGACCCTATTGCAGGTAGGCCAGTCAGTAGTTGCAGTAGACACACAGACACACATATATAACATAGCATACTACATGGACTAGTAAATGACTGATGCACTCATACTATTCAGACTTTCCTCTGTATTATCTGTCTTTTTATATTCCTCATTATGAAATTGCAAGCGAGTGTTGCATCTGCCCTTTAACCTTAAAGTCAGTATGCTAACAAGAAAAAGTCAGTCTAGTTAGTTCACCTTGTGAGTGAACTCCTCAAAGATTTGTAAATGTCTTGATTTGTCTGGTTTTGAAACAGAAATAGTTAGCACACCAGTCATCCCCCGCCCTTCCCCATCATAGGGAAACCAAGTGTAAACAAATGCAGGAATCCGCTGAGATAAATGTATTGAACTGCTATCAAGGCTGTGAGTAGCAGTCTGTGTGTCAGCAAGACATTTTCATTTTAATTCTCCTTTGAAATGAAATGCGGGCTCCAAATGTATTCAGTAGCTCTGTGTAATGTTCCTGGCTGTAGGTGTTGAATTGTGAAAAAAAAAAAAAAAAAAAAAACACGTCTTTGTCTCTGAGTTTGTTGATTTATTTTCTGTCCACTGTTTTACTTTTGAAGGCAGGAACCAGATTCTGATGAGCCTCTGCCCACAGGTGTTTGGAATGTACGTTGTCAAGTTGGCTGTTGCCATGGTGCTAGCTGGTGGAGTTCAGAGAATAGATGCATCTGGAACCAAGGTGCGAGGTATGTACTGTGCAGCCAACTAAAGGCAGATGCGACTTTATTTATTTATTTATTTAAATGTGGACAAGGAGGTCAGTGTACTGCCACTGCTGCGGTTTATAGGGGTGCCAGCCTACACAGACAAAATTAAGTTGTTGGGTGAATGATTTGATGGTAAAAAAGTGACAGTGGAGTTGTGTGTGTGTGTGTGTGTGTGTGTGTGTATATGTGTCTGTCTGTGTCTGTAGCAGTCTGATAATGAGCCTCCTGACCTGTATACGCAAACACACCCTTTCAGCTCATGCTGTGTGTGTGGTCTCTTAGCAGACAGCAGGTAGTTCCAACGTAACAGGAAAAACAGATGGAGAGGTCTTCTCTTCACTGCTTTTGGATGCATAGAGAAAGAAAGGGTGAAAAATGTCTCCTCACCTCTCTATTGTTAGTTGTCTCTACCAAAGATCATTATGTCCTAATTATGTTAAGACTTCTTGGCTCAACTTCAGGGAGGTTTCACTTTATGAAACTTTAGTCCTGCACCAGTCCGGGAATGAAGGAAACAAATCCTCTCGGGAAAGTCACTTGTGAGGTCAAAAATATATAATGCTTCAGGTCTAGATTTTTTTGGTGTGTGTCAATTTGTATATGTGTGTATGTGTATGCTTGCCACAGGCGAGTCTCACCTCTTGTTGGTGGGTGACCCAGGCACTGGGAAGTCTCAGTTCCTGAAGTACGCGGCAAAGATCACTCCACGCTCTGTTCTCACTGCTGGAATCGGATCCACCAATGCAGGTAAGTCTACCAGGGCTTCACACAGGCATATATATTTACACACAAATGCGCCCACTTGCTCAGCAGGCAGGCCACAGGAAGCATAGTGTGTGTGTGTGTGTGTGTGTGTGTGCGTGTGCGTGTGTGTGTGTTTAAAGGTAGTAACTAAATAAATCTCATACTCACTGAAGCGTTATTATTTGTGCCAGTCTATTTTGTGTGTGTGTTTACTTTTATGTATCTATTTGTGTGCATGTGGCGGCAGGCCTGACTGTGGCGGCAGTAAAGGATGGAGGGGAGTGGCATCTGGAGGCAGGGGCTTTGGTGCTGTCAGACGGGGGTCTGTGCTGCATTGACGAGTTCAACAGCATCAAGGAGCACGACCGCACCAGCATCCACGAGGCCATGGAGCAGCAGACCATCAGCGTGGCCAAGGCAGGGTACGTCTGTTTCACTGTCTTTCACTTCACCTCACATCACATACACTCACTCATACACACACACACACACACACACACACACACACACACATAGACACGCGCAATTTTGTTTGACAGAGTAGACAAGGCATCCTAGAAAGTTAATGTGGAGAAACATTAACAGTCTCAACAACAACAGTCTGTATAACACTTAACAAACAAACAAGCAAAATATTAACAGAAACAATAACAGTCTGTATAAAACTTAACAAAGTTAACATAACGTTATATTCCAAGTTATTGTTATAGTATTGCCCCAAGTTATCCAGTTATTTGGCTTAAACCTAAGTGTTCTTTCAGTTTCATTCTTTTTTTGTCTCCACTTACCGCTTGGCCGCACCTCCCACAACTTTTCAGTCCCGACTTGTCAAGGCCGTGTCAGCACAATCGTATGTGCCCGAGACATATCAAGCTGACAATGCTGTCTAGACAGCATCAGCGTAGCTCACTCTTCCTTAGAAGAGACAAGTGTGTCCTCAATAACAACAATAAACCCCCGACCGCACCGCACCACAAAGACCATACAGTGTGACTAAGCAGGCTGGTGCCCATTCGTTTTTCAGATAAGGTTTGGTGAGTCAGCACTTTGCTTGACATCCCAGGACTGGACCTGCTAGCCGCCTGCCTTCACTAAAATACATTAGCATAGTCAGTAGGCCAGGCTGGCTGGTGCTGTCAAGTAAAGTAGAAGGTTAATGTAATATTTTTTTTGCCTGTGTGGTCTCTCTTCTCTTTTTTTCTTATTGGCTTGTGTCTCTGAGTGATTGCCCAGGCCATGGAGGTGATTCACCAAGGAAAATGTCACTCCCTGATTGAGTTCTCCTCCAGAATCGGTGGCTTATCGTTCTTGCTCAGTCAATTGCTGTCGTTGCTTTAGAGACCGGAACACAAAGAGAGAAGAGATAGGATGTTGGTGGCAGATAGATGATGATGTTTTTTTTGTTTTCTTTTTGGCCTGTCTTTTTCTATTTTATGACTCTTGCACCTATATTTTTATCTCTTCCTCACTCCTAACACTTCTAAATCATCCTGATTTCATCATCTCTCTCTCGCTCTCTCTCTTTCTCTCTCTCTCTCTCTTTCTGTTTATTAATCTGTCCCATCTTTCATGCTTCCTCATAGTATGGTGTGCAAGCTGGACACCCGGACCACCATTCTGGCAGCCACCAACCCCAAGGGCCAGTACGACCCCAGCATGCCTGTCTCTGTGAACGTGGCCCTGGCCAGTCCCCTCCTGAGCCGCTTTGACCTGGTGCTGGTCCTGCTCGACACCAAAAACCCAGAATGGGACCGAATCATCTCATCTTTCATCCTCGAGAATAAAGGTAGTGAATGTGTACACATCACACTTCCCAAGGACAGTAATGTATAGTATCACAAATACCCAGAACAAGTTGTAAAGTCCAAGTAGTAATGTCTAGTGTCTCACAAACCCAAAATATCCTGATATCCTGTGTACAGCTCAGTAATTTGAATAGCCTTTCTTAAAAAAAATCTTTAGCATGGCCATGTTGTATTGTCTATCAAAGTAAAAGTGATTAAGCTGCTCAAAGGTCAGTTAGGAGAGACAATATAGATATGTTGTCATAACTCCTTGGCTGGTGTCAGTTCATCTTGTGTCTGGTTTTTAGCTGTGAAGCACAGTTTCCTGATAAGGGACATCTTGCAGTCTGGTTTTGGACAGTTATTGGGAATGTGCACCATGGGACAGAATAAATATCAGTTTGACAGAACTGCATTGAAAAAATATGACAGAAGTTACAGCACAGGAGTACAACAGTGTTTTTAAATGTTAAAGTCTGCTCTCTGGCTTTGTGTGTACACTCACAGTACTGGCCCTCAGGATCCATTCCTCATTGTGATTTGGGACAGCAACACACAAGAAAGCATAGGCAGCCGCAGTTATGCATTATTTAGTTTTTCAGGAGTTGTTTCCTATGGGCATATTCTAACCATTTCAATATCTTAGACCCCTTTTATCATCACCAGACAGCTTTATAGCTGTGAAGTTTTGAAATTCATGTAGGGCCTTGTACACACACACACACACACACACACAAAATTATTCTGTTGTATGTCATCCTGTGTGTTTTCTGCAAACCTGGAACACTCCTGGTGCATTCATTCCACCTCTGCTGTAATGCTGGCAAAGGCAGCAATTATTCATCACAGCCTCATAAATTCTCTTTCTGGGAGACTCACTGTAGAAAATCTGTGGAGGTACAGGAATTGTACAAAGGGCTGTGCCATTTATAGCTCCTACCTTTTGTATTTTTTTTCACCCTCATTCTCTCTTATTCTTTCTTTCTCTTTCTCTCACTCTCTCTCTTTCTGGCACCATGTCTCTCCTCCCCTCCTCCTCTCTTATTCTATCCCCACCCCCCCTTTCCCTCTCTCTCTCTCCCACCCCCTCTCCTTCTCTCGCTCTCTTTCTTGCACCATGTCTCTCCTCCTCTCATATTCAACCCCCCCCCCCATCTCTCTCGCTCTCTCTCGAACTCTCCATCTCTCTCTCTCTCTCTCCCTCTCTCTCGCACTCTCCATTTCTCTCTACCCCCCTTCCCTTTCTCACACTCACTCCCCCATCACCACCCTTGTTGTCCTCAGGAGCCCCTTGTGAGTCTCCCTCCCTGTGGAGCATGGATAAGATGCGGGCCTACTTCTGCTCAATCAAGACCCTGCGTCCACGTGTCTCCTCTGAGGCCAACGCCATCTTGGTGCGCTACTATCAGCAGCAACGCCAGAGCAGCGGTCGTAATGCTGCCCGCACCACCATCCGCATGCTGGAGAGTCTGGGGCGCCTGGCTGAGGGTATGACTCATCAACGCACCACCTCACAACCTCACTCGACACTCACTCAGAACTCACACGCAACACCTCCTTTGTTACCTTGCTATGTTCTGCACTCAGGAGTCAAAGATCATTGAATACTGACCAAGATAGAGCAACGTCACATGTTACAATGGGAGCAGACGTGAATAGTTCTGGTCTGCATAAGAGTGTCACTTAATGTCTCAATATAAACTTCTCAGTGATATTCTGTATCAGCGAATGAGGGTTTGACTCTGGTCTGCATAAAGGGTGATTCACCCCCCCCCCCCCCCACCCCGAAAATAGAACATGGAACTTAACGGACATTTGTGCCTCTCGCTCCGCTTTTCTGTTTTCTGTTTGTGCCTCTCTGCTGAAGTCTTTCCACTGGCCCATTTGGATAAGCACAACCATAAAGAACTATCTTAATTTGACTGTCTTTTGACTGTATATATTAACCATATTAATTGTGATGGCAAAGATTTATATTTGTTAGCATATTGCTTCATCACATTCTGTAGATATACACAGTCAGAAAAATGTAATCCAGCACTGTAAACCTCTAAGTCACACCTTATCCATTTTGTTGACAAACATTAGGCCTATTTTGAGTGATGGGTGAAGTACAAAGTCTATCCCAATAAAAGCTAATTTAATAATTATTAAACCTAACCAGTTTGATAATTTAACACCATATGGCAGACAATAAGTGTAAGCTTGGCTTTTTTAGTGTTGTCATCATAAAACTGATGATGAAAATGTTCTCCTTTGTTCTTCACAGCTCACGCCAGGTTGATGTTCAGGGAGATGGTGACTGTCGAAGATGCTGTGGTTGTGGTCTCAGTCATGGAGTGCTCGATGCAGGTGAGCGGTGCAAGATGGCAGGGTTTTTGAAAGGGACTCCTGCTACTCTGATTTTACAGAACTGATTTCCCTACTATTAGTTGAATTGATGTCACCCTGGGTAAAATGTTGATTGTCAAATGAAACAGTCTTGATGTAGTAATGTTCTGGGTTTGTCATTACATCCTGTTTGTGAGAACATGCTGATAACAGAGTGTTAAAATACTAGTTCCATATTAGACTTGACATTTTACAGTAATCTTGGTTTTCAGTCATTTTTGTTTTGTACTTCTTGTGCTTGCCACAGGGTGGGGCACTTTTAGGGGAAGTGAATGCCTTACACACCTCATTCCCTGACCATCCAAGTGAGCAGTACAAAACACAGTGTCAGATTGTTTTGGAAGGTCTGGGTCTTCAGCATCTTTTAGATGCTGAACTTCAGAGGCTTGAAAGGTAAGGAAGTCCCACACTCAACTTTTTTTTTTGCACAGGAAATGTGGTCTGCCGTTCCGTAGGTAGACTTGACTCCTCTTTCACTTTCTCATCCCTCAACAAATAGCTTTGTGGAGTGGTTATTCATAGTCAAGGCTGCTGTTTCTTAAACTCTCATTTGTAATCTCAAAGGAAGAGACAATGGCTCCATATTTCACCCCTCTTTAAAGAGGCCCTTTCAGACAGTCTTCTAATTAAACTTGTTCAGGCCAGTTCAGGCCAGTGGTTAAAAACCATCAAATTGTTTTTGTATGTTGTTGTTGTCATCATTGTAGGCTCAAGAAGACAGTGTCACACGCGTCTGAAACTGGCGACCCAGAAGAGAGCGACGATGGTCCAGTGGGATCTCCAAACCAAAGGCAGTCGAACCCAGACACAGACTCCCAGAGCGGCCTAGGCTGGTTCCACTCCCTGGAACGGCAGGATGTTGTGGAGGAAACAGACCCAATACCTGCTCCCACGCCACCACTAGCCAAGGCTGTAGTACAAACTAACTCCACCACAATGCAACCACAACCGCTCCAGAAGGAGTTCCCAGGCAACAGGGGTTCCAGGCATGGAGAGGAAGCCAGTGAAACCCCTACAGTAACTAAAAGAAAAGCAAAAGGACAGCAGAATGTGCAAGAGGAGGAAAACGACGAAGGAGGAAAGGAGAGAATGAAGCGGACGGAATGCGACCACAGTGGTATGATAACCGGGGATGTGACCTCAACCGACCCCACTTTTGTGGTGCAGACAGTTTCCAAAAAACTCCATGGCAGGCGACTACGGAAGCTCAGCTCAGAAATGAATCAAAGTGCGTCTTTCTTGTCCTCTTCCTCACTTCCCAAGGGTAATTTGCACCCCCAGTCCACTGGGGGCACCGTCTCCAACAGCACAGACCTGGTAGATGAACTGGACCAAATCTTCTCCTCTGACATACAGTCTGCACAAAGCAGTACGCCAGTTTCAGGCAAGAAACACACTGCAAGGAGAGCTGACTTGGTCCATCCCAGTGCACAGACAGCAGTGCAAGATCCTCCAGGTGAGGGGGATGCTTTGGGAGAGGACCTCCGTAGCAAATTCTCCGGCTTTACCTTCAAGCCAAGGGATAGGATACATCACACAGATGCCCCTCAGAAGACTGAGACAGTCAGTTCAGCTGGTAATTCTAGCAGTGGTATAGTGTGTGCGCTAAGTAAACTGGAAAATGAAAAAAGGGAAAAGGGAAAAAGAGGTAAAGGTGCAGGAAGACCGAAAGAAGAAGTGGGAAGAAAGGATGCTGATGATGACAGGATCTCCAAATCGCCACCAGATGGCAGCAGCAGTTCAGACAACAGACTCCGATTGAGGGGTCTGGCTGAGGCTGTCAATGAGACTTCTGGAGGGTCACATGACCTGAGGGAAGCAGGAACAGGAAGTGGTGTCTCAGGGGAGTCCAGTGGGGGGTTGGAGCTGAAGCGTCAGCGGCTGCTGCAGAAGCTGAGCTCCATGACAACAGGTGAGGACAAAGGTGCAGCGGTGTGTGTACCACCTGCTTCACTTTTACACACCCCTTCCTCTAACACACCTGATCAAAGCAGAACCAAAGTTGCATCCACCACACTGGCAAAACTTTCCAGGTTCTCTTTCATTGCATCACCATCTTCTGAGGAGAAGACCACCAAACCAGCAATAGTCTCCACAGTGGAGAGTCCACACACAACAATATCAACAGACAGTGCAAACACATCATTGCCCACAGCACACGAGTCATCAACCATATCTACAACAGAAAAGAATGCAACCTCAACAGACACTCCCCACACAAAGCAGTTATACTTCTCAGCTAAAACTGCTCATATACTAAGCACACTAATCAACGACACAAACAACTCCACAGAGACAGTCACAGAACCACAAACACACAAATACAGAGACACAAACACAAAGACATCCACTGGGGCATCTGGCAGAGACGAGCCAGCGCCAGAGGATGCTGGGAACCCCAAGAAGAGGAAGTGCTTTGAGCTGGGCTTGGGAGCTGGAGGAAAGGGGCTGTTCTCTGGCATGGCCTTGTTCAGCTCTGCTGGACTGGAGGATGATGACTCTCTGCTGGATGTGGATTGGGAGAGTGAGCCCAGCAAGAGAGCCAAGCTGTAATTTTGGTTTAAGTGATTTTAGAGGGGGGGAGAGAAAGTGATGTCCTGAGGCTGCAGATATGTAATTACTGTAATTATGAACAAAAAATATAGGCCATTTTTGTTTGTGTTTTCTGCATTTTTCTGTAAGATTTTATTTTTTTGTAATACAGAGGGTTTATCTGATTGTAGTTAGTCGCCATGTCAGAAAATAAATTATGTTATCCTTTTCATTACAAAGTTAGTATATTAAATATTTACTGTGGCTGCTTTCATTTTTGACAACATCCAGAAAATTTACTTAGACTGTGACATTTAATTCATGTGTCTAACTCCAGTGCACACACATATGTGCAAACTGCCTCCGCTCTGAGACAATAGGGATGAGATCACAGATTGAATTAAGCTAAAAATCAATATGGATGATGGATGACCCCACAGAAGACAAAACAGGAGTGTTTTCATTGTCATGTTTAGGCGATAACAAATCCATGCTCGGAGGAGCAGTTGACTGACGCTGGAGATGAGAGCATGGCTGTTGTCATAACGATGCTGGAAACATACCGCAGGGACATTCGGGATAAGAGCAGGGAACCAGCAGCTAATAGGATCAAGAGCAAGCCCATGGTGTGGGTTTCAGGACGTGCTCTGTTAGGTAAACGCTATTTAAAGTCAGGCCCCCCTCTCTCTGGGGACTGGTTGGTGAATAGAGAGCAAGCATCATTCATTCACATCCCAAAAGCTGTTAAAAGCACCCAGGCTCCCAAATGCAAGACAAGAGATTGGATTTTCAATGTCATCAGAGGCCATGAAAGCTTTTAACTCAGGTTAATGACATTATGTTGACAGAGCATACCTGTCTCGTTCTGTTATAACTCATCTTGGCACAGAGTCTGGGGCAGTGTAGTAACCTACCAAAATCCTGCATGTCTGCAGATTTTGCCATTACAAACAAGTAAGCACTACATTTTGTTTTTACAATGCAACATTGACATCTTCACTTCCACAAAGAATTGTTTTAGTTTATCGTCAAAATCCAGATACTATGTTGAACGTCAAAGAATAAAATTTGAACACGATCAGTATTCCCCACCCATTTACAGTTACTTCCTCTGCTTAAAAAGCACATCGATTGCTTGCATTAGGTCTACTCAGGTCATGATTTATATGGTAATAAGCAGCTATTGACCACTTCTAAGTGATGTGTGTGGTCTGTAGGGTGCTGTCTATGATTCGGTGGTAGTATCTAGACTTGGAGTCAATGGCAGACTTTGAGGGTGCCTGTGTGTCATGGTTTTATTGTGTCATGGGGGGGGGGGGGCTGGACAGGAGGGTAAGATGAGGAGCTAATGGACTCTAACTTC
Organism: Tenualosa ilisha; assembly: GCA_015244755.2. Lineage (NCBI taxonomy): Eukaryota > Metazoa > Chordata > Actinopteri > Clupeiformes > Clupeidae > Tenualosa > Tenualosa ilisha. The sequence goes on from PYXC01000947.1 coordinate 330,355, forward strand.
CTGCAGATGAGGCACAAGGCTCATCAATTATGGACTGTTATTGATTTAGCATCTCTCCCGTGCTGAGTGGGACCTGCACAAGTAATTGGACGCCTGTGTCTCTTGTCCTTGTCTTTTCAGGCATTTGGTGAAAGCCTAATTCCCACACAAGCACAGAATGTTTTTCTTTAAGAAATTACAGAATGCATTGCTTTACTGGGTTTATGAAAAGTTGACTACATGAGTGACATAAGCCTCGTCATGAAGTGTCGTTCATTTTTTGTAATGTCTGCATCCCAAACAATCTAAACTTTACAACTTTACAAAAACAAAACAAGAAAAAATCCTGAAGTCTCATTAATGTTGTCTCAATAATGTATGTCATGTTAGTAACAGGCTTATGTCACTCTTATGTAGACACCTTCAAATAAAATCTTACTCGTCACTGTTAAGTTATTCAACTGTATATGTGGCTTTGAAGCATGGGGAATATGTTACTTTTCTTTACCAGTGGTTTGGCAAATATGGTGGTGAATGCAGCCTTTCACACAACTGAAAGGAACAAACTGCTTGTTCAGGAGGTGGGGTATAACTCCAAACCACCAGCTCCACAGCAGAATGTTTTGACAGCTTCGGAACTTTTGAGTGCCGAGGTGGTTTGTGTCAGAAACATATGGCTGTGCACGTGGGGGTAGACATGGTCTCTGACTCTTCTCAAGAGCGCAGCAGAGACCCTTGATGTTGTGTGCTCTGCCAGCTTAGCTTCACAGCTCTGCTTTGTTGATCTGGCATCTTGCCCTGAGCTCGTTCTGGAAAACTGCAGCTTGTGATCCAGTCCTCTGAGGTAAGTCCTGGCAAAACATGAACATGAGGAATCAACAGAGAATGAAGTCATTTGCTCTCTCTGTTTTCTAAGACTATATTTAGTCATAATTTTCAGTCAGCTGTTATGAAATCAAACGTTTCCTGATTATTTTTATTTTTCTGCTTGAGGGATAGAATGGATGTGTTTGCATGATGGGAGGAGGACTTTATGTTCAGGCCTCTCCAGGTGTTCAGAGGTGATGAAACCTCATGTACTGCATGTACTCCACTGCATTGTCGAGCACAACACGGTTGCATAATCACTTGGCAAAAGAGGTTCAGGAAGGGCCCCCTCCCCTCTTTTTTTTGTTTGCAGGTCTACTCAAGAAATGCCGAAGGGAAGGACCTGACAAAATTGATGTATGCTGCCAGGTGTATGTTTGTGCTCACTAACAGGGACAAGCTGCAAGTAAGGGGCACTTTTCATGTTTTTTCTCTCTCCAGTGTCTGATTATGAAAAATGAAAATGAAATTACTTCAAGCAGCAGAGTGGGCGGGAAAGCTCAGCTGAAAAGTTGGGTTTCAAGTTCAGTTTCATTGAAAAAAGAGGGTCCTTTGCAAGAACTTATAGACTACAGAAATATACCCTGGAACACTGGAGCACATTCAAATTTCTGCTTCTTTTCTCCAATTTAAACAAGGGGTGATCAACAACATCTTTTATTCCTTTGTTCTGCCAGGACTGACCACTGTCATATTGCTTAGGGGGATTGTGAAACATTGATTAACAGCACCATCAACTTCTCTGCTGTAGTTTTGACCCTAGAGAACCTCACAGAGGTCAAATAGCAACATGTGGTTTGGTCTGGCTCCAGACACACTTTACAAAGGAGAACGGGCTGTCTGTCTGGCAGTATTGATCCTTAAGTGTCGGTCCATGGTATATGGGAACACCAGGGAGCAGCATCTTTAACAATGGCTGAAACGAGCCCCAGACACAAACATAATGACAAACAGGTTGTCCCCTGAAGACTTCGCCTCCACAATGATTTTTAACAGGTCCTGTTTGACTGCAGTTGATCCTGGCTCTTTGATGGTTCCCCATCTGAGACGGCTCACATAAAATGCTTCACGTCAAGCATGAAAACCTGGTAAACATGACACGGTGATGAGATTGCGCGGGCTCACGCATGCGGATTCTCAACCAGCACATTTCAAAATGAGCCTGACCTTTGTGTGTAAGAAGAGGCCATTGGCTGAGCAAGTTCCTAGTTCCTGTGTTACATTTCACTTGCAACGTTCTGCTCACCACAGCACTTCCTCAGCATTGCTCCTGCATTGCGTGATGAGGTACTCATGAAGACAGCAGAAAGTAAGTCTGGTGTCTACGTGCAATTTTTCTTTGTTGGGTATGGAATGCCTTGTTGCCATCCAGTTACACATAGAGGTTCAATTAGTCTGCATGTTATAAGTGATAAGTGACTACAGTTGCTATTTTTATGGTTGTACAGTGTTTTGTTTGTGATTCCATGGTTATGGACATATGCCATTTAGTGGTTGCTTTTGCCATTTTCTTCCTAATGAAATTCAACCAGCCTTGGCATTTATCACCAAAAATCATTATTTTTCTTTATTATACTTGGCTTCAAGTTTATATTTGACTACTTATTTTGATGTACTGTCAAAAGTAGATGGAAAAGGTTGAAATCAGGCCCAACTTGTGCTTGACACCTCCTCAATAGGAAATTGCATCTATTTTTCCATTTAAAGACTCCAAACATATTCAGGAACCCCTTAGCTTAATGCCATGAATGATGTTTGTCTGGCGGAAGTCTATATCAGTATCAAAGATCAATATGCATTACATGTCTTTGTATCCGGATGTAACTGTATACCTGCTATTTGGGCAAGGTCTAAGAGTGAAAGTGAACATGTACTTGCTATGGGAGTCAGTGTAGGTTCTGTGTGTGTGTGTGTGTGTGTGTCTGTGTGTGTATGTGTGTTACGCTAAGACTGGGCCGGTGGTTTCCTGACCTCGAGACAGGAAATGGGGGGAAGGGAGTAGCCTGCCTGGAGCTGATAACACATGAAAACACTGATTCCTGACGCCACATGATGTTGCATTAGCGTCCCTCTGGCTTCATTTTTCATCACGATTGTGTGGAATTTAGTCAACATGTCACCATGTTCTATGTCATGCCCTGATGGTCTGACACAGCCATGAGAGCCAGGGAGGGTACGAGGTGGGTTGGTCAACACATCACCATCCGAGAGAGTCTACTGGGAGGAAATGTTTTGTTTGTGTTGAGTAGCTAGCGACCAAAGCTAGTCAGGAATCACCAAATGGGGGCAGGAGTCCAAGCTCAACTTTGTTCCAGCAGAACATGCGCATGATCTTACAACACAAAAATGAGTAGCCTGGTCTTCCAGTGCTTTCCTCCACTCTGTGAGATGTGGAAACATTAGTTCAGTTTGTATGATTCCATTTCACACTAAAGTTATATGCTATATAAATCTGAGAATGTTTCTGTCAGTTCTTGTGCTTTTTTGATCATTATAAGAAGATTTGGCTATATTGTGTTTCTACTCCCTCTCAAACTTCTCTTTCTGAAAGCTTATCTAATATTTACAGGACAGTAACAGGCTGTGGATTGTTAGGAGATAAGGAGTGTTCCTTGTTCTCCATTCAAATGTAGTCTTTCTTTCTCTCAATCTCTCTCTCTCTCTCACCCACCCCCCCACTGTCTCTCTTCTGAGCTTTAGGGAGAGAGTGGGCTTGCCGAAGTTCCTCTGAGATCCACTGTTGTCGTGGAGACAGGCAGCAGTGTCATGCCGTGCCAGGCGTCTGCTTGCAGCTGGAGCGTGTCTGCTTTGCGTACACACACACACACACACACACACACACACACACACTAACTTAAACACTCACTCTCACACACACAGACAAATACAGTGGTCTCCCTGGGCAAGCTCATGCCTGAACATCTCTTGAATGGTGTGTGTGCACCGCCTACAAGAACAGTTCTAAAACAACTTATGTAACAGTTAGAGAAGAGAGGAGAAGAGAGAGGGGAAGCAGGAGGAAAGTGGCTGTCAACTAGGGGGCCTCCAGCCAACCTCTTGTTTTCACAATCAGTTGGCTGATGCTCCTCCTCTTTGTTAAACCATAGACAAGGAATAGTGATGTTATAGATCATGAACAATGTACATTCTAAGTAATATAATGAATGTCAGTCATATAATGAACTGCTTTTTTTTAAGACAAGTACATTTTTTACTTGACTTTATGTACAATTACATACAGCTATAGACACACAAGTGAACCTTTCACAAGAGCAGTAGTCTTTACTTTTGTGTTTGCACACTGAATTATAATTGAGTGCCCAAATATTGAATGTGCTACAGTTCTCCCCTCCTGAACAACCAAGAACTCAAAACAAAATCTCAAAATCCAACCCCCCTCTGAACTCTCATGCTTTTTTAATCTTCTCAATTTCTGTAGCCATGTGTCATTTTAATGCAGCAAGACAGGTCTGGATCACATCCAGACACATATGCTATTTTCAATGAGGTGTTATTGGCCTGAACTCTTTTCAATACTCATTTGGTTATATCTCTGGTATGAAGTTATTTTTATTGGGCAATACTGCAGACCTCAGGAGAGTAAAAGGAACCCTATAAAGCAAACTGCTATACTGCTCAGAATCAGAAACACTGACATGGCAGTTTTTATAGACTCCCTTCACTGAACCATTCTGAAAACATCACCTTTTCACGTATGTGAGGTCAACACAGTTGCATGTTTAGACTCCATTAGGCAGTTTGCCTTGGTTAACAGTGACATAATTGCCCCTGAATGTAGGCACATACAGGGAGCCTCATGCAATTCATTTAGATCTTCTGGGTAATTGAACAGGGATAATACTGTGCACAAGTAATTAACGAGGCTAGATTTCAGGGACTGGATGTAGTTCACTGAGTGAAGAAACAGACAAGTCTGGGCTGCCTGCAGATGGGGGCCTTTGCCTTGTCTGTGGTGATTTGCAAATGGTGGTCTTGGCCTTGCTGGTTGTTCCTGATAGTGGAACTGAATGGGGTAAATGGCAGAAGAGTGTAGAATTAATGAAAGCTGTTTTTTGCTGATAATTAGCTGACACTTTTAGCCTTCATGGGATCACTGTTGCCATGTGTTTTATTTAACTGAATGTCTCTATCTCTGTGTGTGTGTGTGTGTATGTGTATGTGTGAGAGAGAGAGAGAGAGCGCGTGAGAGAGAGAGAGAAGAGCCAAATAATTTTGCAGATATACAACACGATATTGCATGTTGTTATTTTGATTTATCACAGATAAGGATGTAGACTTACTTCCACAGGATCAGCATTACCTTCTCCAAAATAAGCGAACATCCACCAAAAATGCATGAGAATTAGAGAATAAGGAAGCTGGTATGTCACCTAAGAGAGGAAGTGTTGCTTTTATACCTTTCCTATGCAGACTATTAATTTATTATTCTGATTGTTGATCTGAGAGAAGTTGTTCAGGAAAGAGGAACTTGGTAGCAGGGACTAGATGTTTTGAAATTGTGCTTGCTGCAATGGTGGTGATCACAATGACTCATTTGTGAAGCAATGGTAAGGCCTACTTTTACAAAAAGTGCACGTACTTTTTATTGACCAAACTGGAATATCCATACGCTGACCAAGCCGGTCAAATTATTCTGCCTGTTTGGTTTGGTTTGTTTGGTTAGTTTGTGTTTGTGTAGATTTCATTTTTTACATATTTGGGCATGTTTGCCCCCAGCTGAAATGGTGAGAGGTCAGGCCAGTGTGTTTATAGCCTCACAATGCATTCCTGCCTCAAGTTAATTGTGTGCCTTTCCACAACACTGCTGCTAACCAGAGAACAGGTGCTGAGAAGGTTTCACATGCTACTTTAAATAGTTTTGCTGAATTTACTGGGCAAAGATGGGGTTGAGAGAGGTCAAACAATGTCGTTTGGGGATGTCAAGGAATGTTTTTACTTTGGCCTATTATATTGTTATGATTTTTAAATGATCAGGCCCAGGGGACCGCGTGTGTCTGTCTACGTTTGATGAAAGAATTCTGTATATGCTACTGGCTGGATATTTCTGCTTGAAGAAGTAGTGTTGAAAGCGGGCTTACCAGGTCACAGTGGTGGCATGTGGAGGGGTTTGACGGTTCCCGTTTTGCTCCCAAGAGGAACAACTGTCAGCACACAAACTGGACTCAATAAGACAAAGTGAGTGTTCGTAAATAAGTGCTTACATAAATACAAAGAAACCAGCAACTACGGTAATAGCTATCCAACTGTAGGCCTATTCAAGCAAGTCACACAGGGGTAATCTTCACATGAATAGCTGTTCTGTCTAAAGGACGCTCGCGACGCTGTCATGACTGCTTCGGTGGCGCGCTTTTGCTTGCTGGCGCTGCGACAGCGTGAGCCCCAGCATTGGGTTGAGTAGGAGGAGACAAGCTCTGATTGAGCCTTTCTCCGAGCGGAGCCTGCTGCACACGCATTCAGTGAGATCACATCCTTACGAGCTGAGCATTGCAGTTGCCAGCGAGACGCTAGTATTTCTTGCTGAACCTTTCCGAGATTTCCGACTCATGGATCTCGTTTAGGATATAACGTTACATGTTGTTAAATCGGGAAGCTGTCTAGGTTTCTATTTCTTTATTCCCTGAAATCGTTGTCAGAATGTCAGCTCACAGTATGTAAGTATGGGCCGCACTTAGCGAATCCCCCATCTCGGTGGGCTCACGTTTTGTTGTATTTGCTTTTCGGAATTAACCCTCGAGTGATTACATTGTTGCGGACAAACTCCTGTAACAATGTGGGCGAGAAACGATTTTGAAGATGGATTCGATGCCTTTAAAACAGGTAAGATATGACTCGTTTGGTCGTTTGTTCGCATCGCTAGCCACAAGCACAAAGAACCCGTCCTATTGATGTTCCACTGATGTGGGATTGCTCAGGCAAACTCAGTCTGATACCCACTGCTAATAGCTTGCTAGCCACGTAAATGTGGCAGTGATTCACTAGTTAATCTAGCATATTTGGAAAGCTAGCTGACGTTATGTTAGCTATAATGCTATCTTTCTATAGCCTTAACTATATTCTGTTTAAATTAACCAACCTAACTAGCTTTACTAGTTTGGCGTGTAACGTTTGCTAGCCACTGGTAGTACTATTTTCATTTTAAACCACAGAAGGCTAAGTAATATCACACCGTAACCATCTAATATGGTTAGCACAAATGGTTTAAATACCCCTTGCAGTAGTGGGTTCTCAGTTCGCATCTGTGAGTTTATTTACTGATGGGCATGAAGAACATTTGAGCTGATAGATCTCCAAATGGACATCCTTATTGTAGGAATGATGGACAAGTTTTGAACGACCAGTGACTGGCTGTCGATCCTAAACCACGCGGTTATTGAACGTTACTTGAAGAATATTTCATGCTTTGGGGAGTCCTGTCATCACAACCGTTACAATAGTGTTCCGCCACCAATGTGTTGGCCTAACCTAGGATACTTGTCTCGGTGGGTCGGTTATGCCTGTCTTACTTTTTTTCTGCCTGCCCGGCCGATTTCCTTTCGCACCTTCGTGCTAATTTGAGAATGTGGACACACGCCACTGTTTACAGAGCTTTCAAAAACCATGCTGTGTTGTCTCTTGTGCTGGTCGTCCTGCGATGAGAGGACATCAGATAGTCTTTAGCTGCCCTGCTCAGAATCTCACTTTCAACTTAAGGCTGGTTGGGTGTTCGGAGGTGCCATGCCAACATTTTGTGTCCCCTGAAACTCCTGGTAGACAGTACTGCAGCGTCACCCTCGGGCTCTGAGAAGTTTCTGTGCCAGAGTCTTTTAATAATTTATCTCATATTGCATAACTGCTAAGAGGCAGAATGGCGAGTTTAAATGATCATTTCTGTAGACTTTAAAATAGGCTTTGAAAGCTAATTGTAGTAATTAAGCTGGGGTTTCGTGTGCTGTCACTAATCTAGATTTTAAATAATTAATCCTTGCCTCTCTCTCCCTCATTCTGATTATACAGTGGATTGAAGGTTTCAGCTCATAGTGGTGAATAGCAGTGGAGGATGCTGTGTGAATTGATGGCCTCGTTCTGCCGTGGCAGTGTATGCTATGTAGGCTAATAGTCTGGGCTCTGATGAAGTGGTCTGGATCATAGCAACCCTGAGGCTTAGGGTTACCTCGGTCTACAGTGTCTGCCAGCAGCAGAGAGTCCCATGATCTATAAGTGTTGGTGATGTTCAGAACTCTCGGTCCTAATGTCTTTCGTTGTGCTGTTGAGTATATTTTCCCAGCCTAGAGCAATGAGAGAGAGACAAATCGAATGAAAAGAAAACGACTGTGTTCGTTTTTGCCTTTAAAAAATAATAAGACAGAAAAAACACAACCAGACCCATTTACAATTCACAGTTGCATGGATTGCATGAGAGCATGAAGAAAAAAGTTGCCATTAAACACATTCCTGAAGAAACAGGGGTTATTTAAACACCAGACACTACATGAGAAGAAAATGATTCTGCATCACAACTCCCCACTGAAGTCAAGAAAGCATATCTATCCACCACTATGTGGCATCCCAGCAACTAACTAGGACAGCCTTAATGACTAGGCCCTGAATGGATTAGAAACTTAAAATAGATTACAGCCAGATAATAGAGGACAGCAGAGGGTGAAAAGGCCCATGCAAGACTGGCCATTTGGTCAAGACTTGGGTCATGTTCACGCAAGCATAGCTCTCACCTGGGTAAGCAGGTATTAGGCTACCTTCACTGCCAGGGTATTAGCGCCGTGAGATGAGCAGTGAGACAGCAGAAGTGAGAGTGTGTACACACTCTTGGGCTTAGACTGACTTAAGTTGCTGAGATGGACAAGGTTATGTAAACCTTCACTGTAAACTTGAATGCCTTTGCTTGATTAATCACTTATGGTGAGTTAATGTTGCGTATTTTAAGGTGTCCTAAGATGAAAAGGGATACAGACTTGTGTTGTAATGTATTTTGTATGAGTTAAATTTTGTCTTGATTTGAAGCATAGTTGCAGCACATATGTATGCATGCATATGTGTTGAGGTGTTGGTGTGACTAGATGCACCTTTTATCTGGCAAGATTTGGCTACAACATATGCTGGTTAGGATAAGCTGCTTTCGATGGGGAGGTGGTATTAAATTGCTTTTGTTTAATCATATGTGATCCTCTTATCAAGCTGTGACAAACTGGTTTAGAGTTCAGAGGGCTTGATATTCATGTGTTCAATACATGCAAGCGGCCTGGAACACTTGTTGTGTTGGTTGTAGAAACAGGAAGTGAAAATGCTGAAAACATATTAGTGTTCATAAGTTCATAAGAGTGATGCTGCCCCAGTAATAAAATCACAAGTGGGTTGAGAGCTTTTAAGTGGTTGTTCCTGTGTGCGCACACACACACACACACACACAAACACATAAACACACACACAATCTTAACAAATAACCCTTTGTAAACCTTGAAAGCTTTCTTTAACGCTTATACTGTACACCCGCCTCATAAAACAAATCGATGATGTCTTTGTATAATTGTTTTTTAAGTGAAGTTAGTGGTTCTGTTATCATTTGGTTGGTTACCTTTTGACACATCTTTTATCTGTGTTCTCAGGCTCCAATACATCCTCACCTGGATGGGTACCTGGCTGCGAGTCGGCATGGCAGACTGGCTCGGTCACCACTGGCACCAGTAGCCGTGGGAGACGCCACAGCACCGCCTCGGATAGTGGCGACACCGGAATTGGCACGTCTTGTTCTGACAGTGTGGAAGGTAAGGAGTTGTTATGTCATGAACAGTTTAAAAGGTTGCTGAAGTCAGATCACAAAGACCCTTGTCCTTACTGACTGAACATACCCATTGACTAGAGCTATTATGTAGGCTACTTTTAACTGGCTCATAGCGAGGTTTTGTCTCATTAGCCTTGTTTGTAATTGGCTTGTCATCTGCAGGGTCGAGTTCTATGGTGTGCTTAACAACTTTGTTGTAGTGCGTCCATGCTGGCGCGGAAGTAGAGAACTACTCAGAGTGAGAGCTGATTGGGTGTCAGAGAAGGCCATTTCTAAATTAGCCATGTGAAGCAAATATAGATCACTTCCTGCACTCGCTGCGGGGATGCTGCTTTGCAGACCAGTTTTAGAGGTTATGTGTCGCATGCTTTTTGTTCTGCTGTTGAACGCCACATGACCTGGAGACTAGTTAAAAGCAAGCTGAAACCACCAGAGATCAGTCTTCTGGAATCATGTAGGATTTAGAATGCTTGATTTTAAATTCTGGTCCCTGCAAAGTACAGTATCTATTCCAGTAGTACAGTATTCTAGTATTCCAATTAGATTTAGACTACTGAAGCTGTAAAGTGTTAATTAGCTAAACCTGTAGTAGGCTAAGTAAAGGCAAGCCGAGAAAAACTCACACTTTTACATATAGGCACTCATTTCACGAGAGCTTTCAATGTACTCAAGAGGCCCTGGTTGAAGAAGCCCATGTCTGTAGCGCTTTGTGCTGTAATGATTGCAAAGTGCTGTCAAACTTTGCCAGAAGAGTGTACCGAGTCACACTCGGAAAAGGGTGTTATAGGGGTTCTTTGTAATACCATTGACTGTAAGGCAAGCTGAAGCAATGTCATTTTGGCAAGTGCTTCACTACTGAAAGCTGATGTGCTAGACAGCTCCCAAAGAGTTTCCCAAAAAAATCTGCTTCATTGGTGGATTTTAAAAGACTCTTAGGGCTGTTTGTCATTGATCAGATGTGGGGGGGGGGGGATTTTTAAATGCACCTGTTTGATTCTAGTCTGTTGATTGCTTTCTTTATGCGTTGTTTACACTTAAGGAAAACAAAAAGATACTTTTTTTTTTGATTGCTTGCTTGTTTGTTGTTCTATTGGTTAAAAAAACAATTTAAAATCTGTACTCTGCTTTTATTGGACCAAAGCTTGATTCACATTACTGACAGCATCGAAAGCTACACTAAACCCAGTATGCTGGAAAACTGTGGTATAGGCCACTCTGTTTATGCCTAGCCATGGTGCAGTCTTGGCCCATTTTTCAAGACTGCTGTTCCAACAGAGTTTTAGTTAAAAAGCAATACTGCAACCAGATTAAATTCTAGTTCTATGTTCCTACACACACACACATACACACATACATACATACACACACACACACACACACACACACACACACACACACACTACCTATCTCTTAGAGCTGGTACTGGGATACAACTTCCCTGAACAAGACTGCCATAGAACCATAACCAGGACCAGCTGCTCCTGGTGAACATGCCCTTGAGGCAGCGAAGACAAAGGACCATGGACATTTGGGTCAGTGGTAGAGAGAAGGGATTTTGGAGTGGTTAAAGCCACTACAGGTCTACTATTGTTAGTGGTCTCTTAGGTAAGCACAAGGAATAGCTTGATATTTCCAGTCTATTGTATTGTAGTTTTAGGAATGACATTTAATGCAACGGAGCTTCAATTCCATCTTGAACTGCCTTGTTGAATAGATTGTGATTAATGGCGGCAGTAAGGGGGGGTTTCTCTATCTCTGCCTTGCAAGGGTGACTTATAGTGCAATGTAGTACTTGGTGCAGCTCCCAAAGGAGCTGTTGTTGCGCTGGGAATGTTCAGGGGTAATTTCAACAAGAGTAGTCATGTGGTCCTAATTGGTGCCCGAGGCAAAAGCCGAATCAAACCCTATTCCTCCACCAACTCAGCCATGTCTCGACCAATGCATCAACCTCTGTTGTCTGATATGCTAGACAGCAACATCCAGACTGCCCTCCTCACCTCTGCCTCACCCTAGCCCAGATACTCCCCTTGGAGTATGTCTGGAGGGTTAGCCTATCGTGGACCTGCCTTGTCTGTGCAGACTCACAGTAGAGTGATGCCTGATTGTGTTCTGAATGATTTGGCCTGGGCGGTGTCCCAATGTTTATATCAGGGCTCAAAACCAGCTTAACACACACAAAAGATGATCCCCCTAGCCTGGGTTAGTTGTACACAAATACCCTGGGTTCCTCTTTGTAATGGCTGGCTGTTTCAGGCTGAGTTATCACAGCACAGCTCATTGCACACTCCCATTGATTTTAGTGGCGCGTGGATTAAATTGATCTCATTAACATCAGTGCACTGGATCTGGCTGCTGCTGCCCCCCCAATTCCCTCCCCCTACTGAGAAATAAGGTCATGTTTGTAGCTTTTCTCTTCCACATAGTACACCGCACTCAAATTTTTCCACAAATCATTTTTTTTCTAACAATCCATTGTAAAATGTATGATTAGGGTAGGCTATGACTGGATTTGAAATCCAACTAAAACCGTCTGTAGGAAATACAAAATGATACTGTTATTTGTCTGGTTTATAGAGAGGAGGGAAAGTGAGTATTTCCGATGATCATTTTGGATACTTACTCAGTCACTTGTGTCCATCTAACCCAGAGAGGTTCTAACAGCCTGGAAAGTAGGGCAGATCCTGCTGTGGAAGTGCCTGTAATCAGTGTGTAGGTGGCGTCACATTCAATGGCCCTTATTGCCAAAAGAGAGTGAGATAATGACTAGAACCACCCCCACTTTCACCACTTGATTTAAGGGTGTGACTCCTCTGGCTGACTGAAGGAGCTGAAGGCTGATGTGGCACAGAACCGTGAGAGAATGAGGTCCAATGCCAACTTGTAAAGGTCCTCTGTAATGAAAATGAATGGGAGAAAATGGGGACAGAGAGGCAGCAAGCCTTCTGCCTTTTCCCCACTTTCCTTTAAAAACAAAAAATAGATGGAACAGGGACAGCATAGTGGTGGCCTCACACACAGAAAATCCACTTGCATAAAACCCAAGTTGGCCTTGATGCCTATGAAGGATGTTTACAATATGTCCTGAAAATCTGCCATTTGATAGCGTGGTTTTATTTCATGATCTCACCAAATAAGCCCCTTTCTTCTAATCTCTGGTTTTTGTTCATGTGCATGATGTTTATGCTGCAAGTTTGTTTAGTCCTCTATCCAAACCTGCTTCTCCAGAGGGCGTTTTCTGTGTAGTGGCTATCCTGACTTCCATTCTCTCAAATGGGGAAAGAGCCTACTATTTTGAGACTGGCCACATAATCCTTACATCAGGCTCCACAGTTTAACAATTGTTTTTTTCCATAATTCCATCTCTTCTTTCTTTTTTTTCCCTGAAGAAATTTTTTTGCTCTTGCTTTGTCAGTCTCAGAAACACACATTTTTCACTCTCTCTTAGACATACAAGTATGTGATATAGATTTATTGAGCAAATTTAATTTACACGCAGACAGAACCAAATTACAGACACTCCTGTCTGAAAGGTCTGAATCTGTATCTGTCCCTGTTCTTTTCCTCTATCCTTCATTTCTTGCACTTGCATCGGCACCTCACCTAAATATGTTTTTGCTTTGTGCAAAGTAGTTCAAACTCAACTAGAGTGTGTCCCTCCTAAAGTGAACATTTTAATTATCTGTTGGCCTCGTCCTCATTCAGTAGAACGTGGCGTTGGCGTTGAGTCGCCTGGAGGATGGTGCCACATTCAGGTCACTGACTTGCTCACCAGCTCTGACAATTTTGGAGCCTTGGCTGCTGACCTCTTCACCCTACGAGCACATCACGGATGTCAGCCAAACTGGAATGTCTTCTGTCGCCCGACATGCCAGACATGATGTGGGACGGAAATATAGGTCATGCTGGCCAGCGTTGCGCTGACTGCAGTACACACGTCAGAGGGGGTTGCCATTGGTTGGTGCAGTCCGCTGTAATTTCTCAATGTCTAGCGAGGATCTGCCGAATGGCTTGAGGTCGATCCAATACCATAGAGTATACTAAGTTTGGAGTGGTGTTTTGTTTTGTGTGCCAGACACAGATTAAATATTTACATTCCAGATTAAATGTGTTTTTTCCTCTCCTGCAAAGAAAATCAGTCGATAAAGAATGAAATAATCTGAGATGTTGCCTTGGAAACTTGTGTAAATAGGCAAATGGTGATTTGATTGTGATGCCTGGGATGCTGCTAAATGGTCTTCCTTGATCAAAGGTCGTGACATGGACAAATGAGCGTCCATCTGTGAGCCATCTTCTACTGCCAATGGCTTTTAGTCCTCCTGGCCTCAGATGGGATCATTTACCCGAAGGTGGGTGTCAGATAACCCCCTCCCACTTACCCCTCAACCCCCCCACCCCTTCTTACCCAGAGCCCCCAATCTCAAGAGAGGCTGATTTTTCACAAAACCAGATAAATGCCCTCAGACGGAGGTTTTGTCTAACTAAACTGACCTTGAAAGAGGCTGCGCTGGCACTGGGAAGATCTCATTGTCATCAGCCTCGTACTGTTAAAATGCTAGCTTGTTGAGGCTGTGAAGGACCTTATAGAATCTCCACCTTGCTTCATTTCTAAATTAGGTGGTGGATGGTGACCTAGAAGAAGACTCAGGAATTCCTCCTCTTTTAAACTAGGCCACCAGCCTGACCCTCGTCACTAATTATACTTTGCTATAACAGCAGGCACTCTCCAGCATAATTACCTCTGGGCTTCCTCCTCTCTCCGCCGGGTGTTCCGGAGTGTTCCTGAGCCTTGTGCTCCCACACCATAAAGCTTGCAAACATGAAAGGACGCCTGTGTAGCGGTGTAAGTGTTAGGACCATTTGATGAGACAGTTACAAAGATGTTGAGATTTGTCTGTGATCTTGACTTGGAAAGCTAATTCACATCACTTCCCCGTTTTGACTTCCCCTTCAGGTGTGTCCAGTCTTTTGAACACGGCCTTAGAATTGTTGAGTGCAATTGCTGATTGGCAAACACCCACAGATGAAAGGAGCTAGGAATCCCTGAAAGGTTACAGATGTAGATTTATCCTCTCACTTGGACTATCAACCTGGGATTCGGTCACATTGCATTGAACCATCCAACATACCAGCCAAGTACCTATTGCCATTCTCTTCAGCTAGTTGCTAGTAGTTTTTTTTTGCCCAGAACATTGTTTAGTGTTTTTTCCTTTCCTTTTTAGCATTTTTCCTTGTCATGTGGAGGGTAGTCTGTGCAAAACAGAGAATGTTATGTTATATTGAGTTGTGCTATTGCGTTACCTTACATGATGTTAAGGAACCAGGAACTCTCACCCAACATATCTTCAAAGTTCGAACATTCTATAATTTATTTATTATATATTATTTCAAATTTTTTAATCGGCATGAGTTATTAGCAGTCTGAAGACTTAGTCTGTACAATGTCCCGCTTTAGCAGTTCGACTACAGTCAGTTAGCGCTCATTCCTGTCCTGAGTTCAGTGGAGGCTCCTGTTTTAAGATGTCTTATTTGGCATAGTTCACCCCGACTGTGGGATGCCCTTACAGTCCCTTTGAGTTCTTATGCTTAGCTTGGGTCAATGCCCTGAGTGACAGCAAGGTGTCCGGTTGCGCTGGCTGTGGATAGATGGTGTCATGAGGTGATCTAAGCTGTATGACTTACGGGCCAGGAATATTCACTGAGGTGCCCAGGAATACACCCAGCAGTAATCCCAGCCATGTAGAACAGATGCCTCAGATTTCCATCAACAGGCAGTATGTAGACCTTGGGCGATGGTGGCAGAATGCAGAGTGATTGAGATATTGAGCCTTTGGTTGATATTGGGATGGTTGACGGACTTCCTGTCTTGAGATGGTTAGTGTTGGGGTGCGTTCGTTTAAGAGGATGCCCTCCACAGATGAAAAGAAAAGTTTAGCGGCTTTAAGCATTTTCACGAAATGGTCGAGCTGACCAGCTTGCAGCCAGCAGTCTTTTCTTGGTCGCCATCCAGCTCAAGTCAATGCTAATCACGTCCTGGCAACCCTGACTGTCTCCATCCAGCACATGGGTCTCCATATTAAATTGGTCGGAAATGAATCACAAAAGCGAATTGCACCAACTCTCCATGTGGCACACTGTAATTTATGTGTGAACTTTGGCCCCATCTCCCCAGCCGTTAACCCACTCCTCCCAGAGGGTTGTCTCACATATCCAGGCAGCTTTTAACCACCCCCCCCCCCCCCCCCCCCATCCCATCATAGATTAGCCTGTCTCGCAGCCCATGTTGTTAGGGTTGTACTGGTGATGGTGGTGAGGTGGGGGCAGCGCTTATGCCCAATTTGTGGTTAATAACCAACACCCCATGCACTACCCCCCTATAGCAGATTGCCTTTGTCCCTGGAGGTGCAGTAGAGGCTAAAAAGGCCTTGCCAGCCTTTGAATGAGATTTGCAGCAGATTTGCTCTGCGAGAGTAAATTGCTGAAGCAGTTAGCCTGAGCTCATTAACATTGGGGTTAGCGAGGACAAAAGGGGTTATTTTGTTAGAGCTTCCTTTTGGGGGTGTGTGTGTTGGGGGGGACGGGCAGGTGGGCTTCTAGTTGCCTGGGGGGAGGGGAAGTGTTCAGTGATGGGGCTAGAGGGAAGGCCTTTCCTTGTCACCCCTCCAAATCCTGAACCAACACCCCCCCACCCCCCTCACACACACTCACACACGTCCACACACACACACACACACACACCAGCTGCTTTGACTCCATATCGCTAATGACATCCAGGACCCTTATGGCCCCTCAACTTAAAGTCTGTTACTCTGAACCCCAAAACAGTCTAGTTCTTTAATGTAATTATTTCCTGTCTGTGATCAGTGTTGTTAGCTAGCTAAATAAACTAGCAGGATTATTTTCTTGTAATGACTAGGGCTGGGTGAGATGGACCAAAACTCATGTCTCAGTATTTTTGGGTCATATCCCGATATATACGAATTTTATATACAGTGATCCAAAGTGTTTTGTTAATACTCAACGGCATAGGTATGATATCACAACCTGTTTTATTTAAAGGCCATCATTTAAACATTGCAGTTTTCTCTTTTCCTGCTCAAGAAAACATGTAAATAACAGAATTTCCCTGATAACGTTTATGCAATGTATTCAGCTCAGTATTCAGTTTTCTGTTTGTCTTATGGCTGCAGGCTTATGCACAATATAGGCTACACTTAACATTTGTTAAACTTGGAAAAGCAATTGCAATGCATTCTGCAATTCGCAATACAATAGCCCGCATTCATGCTATAATTCAGTATGCAATGTAGCATTGCTATATTCTGACTTATTGGAATTAGAAATAGAATGGAGATGATTTGCTCTCCTTGTGCCTGGAAAAAAGAATTGATTTACTTTCAACTTGTAAGTGGATCTTGTAAGCGGCCAACACCTTGCGCAGGTCAGTCCAGACTCTTCTCATGTTTGGTTCCATGCTGGTGGAATGACCTTCCATGTGCTACCAGATCAGCCAGGCTGCCAGGACAAGGCTGCAGCAGCAGCATAAAAATTGAATGGGCTGAAATGGGCAACATTCAAATTACAAAGCCTATTTTCTATGTAATTTATTTTAGCAAAGTTTGTTGTGTATTGTGTGAGGGGGAGGAGTAGAGCGGGAATTGAGTAGAGTTGATTGGCTCACTAGAGAAAGATGTGGCTGTCTGTACGCAGACGGGCAAACTGATTTAATAAAAAATGTCTGTAATGAAACATCAAAAATATGTCAAAATGACGTTATTGTCTCAAATTTATATCGGCATCAAAAATATATCAAAATGGTGTTATTGTCTCAAATTTATATCGGCATCAAAAATATATCAAAATGGCGTTATTGTCTCAAATTTATATCGGCATCAAAAATATATCAGTATGATTCGTCACACTGATATTTTGCCCAGCCCTAGTAATGACATAAAAGGGTTAGTGTAATGTGTAATGTAATAAACTTTATTATGTGAATAAATAATCACTAGTGCATTTTAAATTTCCATTAGAGCCTGAGGCCAATGGAGGTTGACAAACATTCAATGGTGTTTGTTTCTCCCTCACTCTAGAGGTCAATGCACAGTCTGGTTGCACAGCTGCTGAGAGATGTAGCCAGCCTGTCAGCATCTAGGCCTAATTAGAGTAAAACACATTCATTTCATCAGGTTTAGGCTTGACAAACAATACCTGTCAGGCACAAAGGCCTAACCCTAATAGAGGTGTGGATGGCTGAGGTAAACATGTCCCTCTAGGCTTGAAGTTCTTATGCATGTAGGACAGATTCCCCATTGTTTTTCCATAGAGGCTGGATGCCCATCTGCACCAGGTTTGCGCTGAAAGACGGTGACTGTGCCATCTGACTTGAACAAACATACAAGCACACACATAGAAATAGAATGACACACACACACTCACACACTTTTACACGCTTACAAATGGTGTGCATATTGTCCCTAGCGAATGCACACAGCAGATGTCGCCCAAAAGAGTGATGATGGCTTATCATAAACACAGGAGAGTCTCGGCACTGATGCTTGCATCTGCCAAAGGGCCACTGCTGTGGTCATGCACAAAATACACAAGGCTCTCGGAAAGAGACCAAGATGGGGAACAAATGGCATGAGATCTGCACATTAATGAGACTAGCAGGTGAACAACAAAAAAGTGGTGTGCGTGTACGTACGTGTGCGCGCGCGCGTGTGTGTGTGTGTGCACGCACATGCTCTTGTACATATACTCTGGTGGGACATTAGGTCTCAGCCTCGTTAGTCATTGCCTCTCTTTAATGCCCATTGCAGATGAAGTCCAGTGCTGTCCTCCTTTCCTCTGAGGCATTCTTTCTCTTCACCCTTTTTCCTCTGCTTTTTTCTGCCTCTTCCTTTCTCTTGACCCTTTTTCCTGCTTTTTTCTGCATCTTCCCTTCATTTCTGGGGCAGAGAAGCGTGTTGGGGGAGGGACAGGGTGCTCTTGTGCTACTGACACACTTATTTTGGGGCTCAGGTGACTAGATATGTATTCTAAATAAGTACAGAGGAACGCATCAAAACGAAAGAGGGTTACTGGGAGATGGACACAATTAAAGCATTGATGCATTTCTATGCATGAGTATTGTTTTCATTAAAACTGACATGGGTCATTGATCTTAAAATTGTCAAATGTATAAAGCAAGTAGCCAAGGTATTAACGGCGTGCTGCTTAATGAAGTAAAGACCAGAAATGGGTTTTCAGCTTGTTTAATGAATTAAAAGAAACAACACTGAGCCCTTTTTTTGAGGGGGGGGCAATTTACGAATTGTTATCGCACATCTGACAGAACGACACAGTTGGCTCTGGCTGTGCGACACAGCATTTGAAGTGTAATCCCACTGGCATTAAGGGGATTTGCTGCAGCAAACTCCTGCTGCCTCTCCCAGTTGGGTGATGTTTGGAGGAGGGACCGGGCCGAGGCCCGTAGTTGGGGTTGGGGTGGGTGCTTGGACTGTTGCAGGTATATGAAGAGGGTAATGGAAGCAGAGGGAGAGGGAAGGTGAAAAGGGGAACGGAGTGGAACTGGCACCGGATATGACATGGGCCTGTGATTAGAGCCTCGGTCATGCCAAGCGTGTGCCAAAGCCTTGGCCTTTGTAATTAAGCTGCCCCGCAGAGACATAATCCCTGAAGGAGCAGGGCCTGTTAGAGCCAACAACAGAACAAGATGCTGATGCGTCATGTGGTGTTGGCGTGTGTGTGTGTGTGACGGAAGGAAAAGGAAGAAGCGAGAACAAGTTTTGAAAATGAGACCAACAGATGTGACATGCTGAATTGCTGAGTATTCAAAATTTGAATGTAAACATGTTCAGTTCAGTGACTTTTGTAATTGCAGGGAAACGTTTTTGTCACATCCATAGAACAATGAAATTTGAGCATTTGTTGTTTTCAGCTGTAAAGGGAACATAAAAAGATATATAAGATAATTAAACAGTACTGTACTTGCTTATTCTCTGTTACTTCCATAATGTGGAATTGTGCTATACAGCCCTTGGTCTTACCCTCTGTGTGTGTGTGTGTGTGTGTGTGTGTGTGTGTGTGTGTCTGGCTGATGTGCTTTTCTGGAGTTTAGGACAAATGATGCTTCCCCCTCAAATGGCCTACAAAGGCTGTTTTCATTCTGAGGCCCTGATTGGTATTTACCCAGCAGTGCACCACGTCTTTCCGCCTCCCTGTGTGGGTTCCCAAGGAAACAGAATGGTTTTCACTTTGCTCTCTATCTTCTTTTTCTTGCTCTCTCTCTCTCTCTCTCTCTTTCTTTCTTTTTCTTTTCTCCCTCTTTCTCCTTTTCCCTTCCCCCTTTTCCTCTCTCTCTCTCTTTCTCTCTCTCTCTTTCTTTCTTTTTCTTTTCTCCCTCTTTCTCCCTTTCCCTTCCTTTTCTCTTTCTCTCTCTCTTTCTTTATCTCTCCCCCTCTCTCCCTCTCCCTCACATGAATCTCAGCTCCCTGGCATGTCTTGGCACACTCTTACAACACTCCTCCTTGTCACTCCATTCTTCCTTTTTTCTCAACCAGAGAGGCGTGATGACATCTATCCTCTTGTTGTCAAGCCACTCTATGACCGGTTGCGCAACCAGAAATCAGTTGACATTTGGGGCTTTTTGGGCTTCTTAGGCTTCCATTGTTTTTCAGGTCCATTGTGGCATCTGATTAAGGTGTCTGTGGTGAAGCCTGATGTAAAAGATGAGTCACATCTTCAGAGCCACCTTCAGAGACCAAGGCCCGTCACGCAGCACTAATGCGATCTTTCTCCCTTTCGTTCTCTGCACACACACACACACACACACACACACACACACACACACACACACACACACACACGTACGCAAGCACACACATGCACACACACTCACACACACACACACACACACACACACACACACACACACACACACACACACACACGTACGCAAGCACACACATGCACACACACTCACGCCTGAACAGTAGCACAGTAGCAGAGCATTTTATTTAGGAAAATCCCTCCCTCAGAGAAAATGAATGCAGATCATCTTGTGATGAAGAAAGAAGGAAAGCAGGAGGGAGGGAGGGAGGGAGGGAGGGAGAGAGAGGGAGGGAGGGAGGGAGAGAGGGAGAGAGAGGGAGGGAGGGAGAGAGGGAGCTGCTCCACACCCCAAAAGTAGGTTAGAACGCATCTCCCTGGATTTCACTGCTCCCCTTGGTTTTATGTAAGATGAGTTCCTACCCAGCCATGGGTGCCAGCGTATTACCAGGCTGTCCCACCACTGAATGGGTTTCTAATGAGTCTGGAAGGATGTGTGTGTAAGGCTAATAAGGGGGTTTACCCGATCAGCTTAAAAGGCCCAGTTTGGGTGGAGGAACTGTGGAAAGGCCCAGTTTGGGTGGAGGAACTGTGGAAAGGCCCAGTTTGGGTGGAGGAACTGTGGAAAGGCCCAGTTTGGGTGGAGGAACTGTGGAAAGGCCCAGTTTGGGTGGAGGAACTGTGGAGAGCGGCCAGCTTAAGAGCGGGAGGTTGGGTTGCGCTCGTCCGCCATGACCTTGTCCTCGAAAACAGTTCTTTTCTCTCTTCCTTCCAGGAAGCCCTCTGCAGGGAGTCTCTTAAAGTTTTTCTAAAACTTTTAACTTTTGTTGCTCCTCCATTTTCTCTGTCACTCTCTCTCTCTCTCTCTCTCTCTCTCTCTCTCTCTCCTCTCTCTCTCTCTCTCTCTTCCTCTCTCCCTCCCTCCCTCTCCCTTTTCCCATTAGAGGTTATCTCTTCCCTCCGAGTGGCACTTGGTTAAACCCTGTAAATGGCAGTAATGGGCTGGCACCAGTACCCAGCTGTTAGCTAACTGGGAAAAGATGTCGCTCTGCCTGTGCTTTCAGTCATGGTCCATGAATGATCGGGGCCAATATTTGGAAGAAAAATATGTTGACTATGTTTTGCTTTTTAAAATTAAATGCCACATATTGGGGCACAGATCGCTTTTTAAAGTGCTCAGGCTATGTCAGGGCACTGCCAGAAAAGAATTTTATACATAATAAAATATTTTGTGGTTTACAAGACAGAGAATCTGAGACTAAAAGAACTAAAGTAACTCTCCCTCCTGTGAATGAACCAATTTTTTATTGAACCGGTGTAATACTGCACCATGAAATGACCTTGAGGGGACAGTCGTTCAGGAAATGAATGAGCGGCGTCTTCAATGAGGTCGACCATTAATCCTCTACCGGCTTCTCTCTCTCTCTCCCTCTTTCTCTCTCCCTGGTTCTTTGTCTTGTTCTGAGCCTCTTTCCCTCTCCCTGGTTCGTTGTCTTGTTCTGAGCCTGAGTGGAGTCTTATTTTTAGTTCTTTTTCTGGTTGTTCTAACACTTTAATTTCATCAAAGTGGTTCCTTGTGTTTTGGGGATTATCTCTTTCGTGAAAAATTCTACATTTAGAGTCGTGCAAAAGCCTGTGCTCTACTTGGAATTTGTATGTGTGTGTGTTTGCCTGTGCCCATCTTTTTCCCTTTATAACCTTCGTAACTCTTCGTCTGCTGTTGTGTGTGTGTGTGTGTGTGTGTGTGTGGTGTGTGTGTGTGTGTGTGTGTGTGTGTGTGTGTGTGAGAGAGAGAGAGAGACAGACAGACAGACAGAGAGAGTTTGTGTGTGTGTGTGTGTGTGTGTGTGTGTGTGTGTGTTTGTGTATGTGTGTGTGTAAGAGTGCATCATTCCTCTGGGCCGGATCCACTCTGGCACATCATCATCCCCTCCCTTCCTGCCTGTCATCCTTTCCTCTTTTTCTTTCCTGTCCTCCTACTCTTATATCATCATCCTTTCTATCTCTCATCTCTCATATATTGTATTTCTGAATGAACCCCCCCCCCCCCCCATAATGTATTAGTGCAGTCGGCCATGCGATAACCCCAGAGGCTATGAAGCATTAGTCAACAACACAGACACACTCTCTCTCTCTCTTTCTCTCTCTGTCAATCTCCCCTCTCTCTCTCACATCAATACCTCAAATGCTGTCACACATACACACCAATGCAGAAAGCCAGAGAAACTCTCATTAGTTGAGAGATAAGCACACTTGTATTCCAATACTGATAGTCTAGTCAGTACTCTTAAAGGAGAAATCTGGTGCGAATCGATCCATATACTTGTTGTTCCAGGTCATTGAATGCTGATGGCAGGGAGAATAACCTGAAAGTTTGATATAACGGCAGCAAAGGTTAACTGAATTGGGCATAGCGAAAATGTAACTGAGAGTAAGTTACTGTGCCCCATTCAGTGAGTGCTAGATGCTGGTTCACTGTTTAGTCCACTGTTTAGTCACTGACAGTATTCCGTGACCTGGAACAACAGGTCTTATGGATTGATACTGGATTTCTCCTTTAGACAGGTCCTGTAATCTCTCTTCCCAAAAGGCATACTTAGCTTAGAGGCTAACTCCTAAGCGAGCTCAGCCGCACTGTTTTACCATACATTGAGAACCTGGTTAGATGTCATTACTTAAGACCACACACACATACTCACTCACACTCTGGAAAACACACTCACACACACACACACACACACACACACACACACACACACACACACAGAGACACACTCAGGCATGTGTTTGAAGCTACAGCATTGATTTCAGACTCTTATATCATGAAGAC
This sequence comes from Tenualosa ilisha, assembly GCA_015244755.2. Classification (NCBI taxonomy): domain Eukaryota; kingdom Metazoa; phylum Chordata; class Actinopteri; order Clupeiformes; family Clupeidae; genus Tenualosa; species Tenualosa ilisha. The sequence goes on from PYXC01000947.1 coordinate 353,658, forward strand.
CACTCCTCTCAAGGCCTATAATCAGAAAGGGAGATAAAGATGTCAGAGAAGAAACTATGTCATTAAGTGTGTGTGTGTGTGTGTGTGCGTGTGGGCGTGCGTGTTTGCAGGCAAATCGATCTAAATCAGCATAAAGTGAGCATACACACCGCCACACACCCCCACACACTCACATAAATGTTAAAAGTTGCTGATGCAGGCCTTGCACAACCCCACACACAGATGCACAGTCACACACACCGGAACTAGAGAAGACAAGGTCTCCATTAGTTCAGACTGGATCAATGCATTGTCAAAAGGCCACATACTGGGAATCATACAAATTAGCCTGTGTGTGTGGACAGTCACCAGACTGTGACAAATACATCTCTGTGGACCTCACAGAGTTAGTGGCCACATGGCACTTTTAGCTCTTCTGTGTTAACTTCTCAGCATCTTTGACTTTACCACACACACACACACACACACACACACACACACACACACACACACACACACAGTTTGTTCATGGTGGGTCAGCATTTTCAACCCAACCGCATCCTCTGGTACTGCAGTCATCAACCTGTTAAAACAAGCCTGCTCCCCCCTGCCTCATTAGTGTGTGTGTCTGTGTGTGCTTGTGTGTGTGTGTGTGTGTGTGTGTGTGTGCGCTTGCTTGTGTGTGTGTGTGCTTGCGTGTGTGTGCATGCACGTATGTTTGCCTGTGTGCATTTGCACTAGTGTGTGTTTACTCAGGGTTGACTATCTTGTCGTGCTGCCTGTGCTGTCCCAGCTGGCCTCCATAGTGACAGTGTTGAGTGCTGGCAGCATTAGCTGTAATGTCTGAGAGAGATTACAGACGGACCAATAACACCAATACACTATGGACCATCTGTTCCCACCGGAGATTGTAGTGCACTACGGCAATCCCAAGGCACCATACTGAGCCAGGAAACGTAGGGAGGGTAAAGCACTCAGCGTGTACACACGGTTGTTGGTCTTGCATTATAATTGAATGGCTACATTGTCTGGCTAAGTTTGAATTTAATATAATTTTTAGCTTGTGTCAAGGTGGCCTCAGTATGGAAACTCTCTTCTCTCTCTCTCTTTCTCTGACTTATTCTGTTTTTCTCTACACATTTTTCTCTCCCTCACTCACTCTTACTCCATACAAGCATACTTGACATACATACGCACAATGACGGGCCATTGCGTAAGTCATATATTAATATTGTGTCCTACTGTTTTGTTTGCTGTTATCCAGAATGTCCGTTAGTCACGGTTGACCGGCACAGTCAGTACTCAGGCGGCTCTCCTTACTTCAGATTAAGGGCCTAATTTTGGAAGGGCTCTCAGCTTGGAGGCAAAACCAAATTAAAATAAAAGCGCTACTCCTCTTCCAGTGTGTCCTCTGTGGAGTGTTAAATTAAAAAGGTAAATTGAATTTGCGATTCTCTCATGATGCGCTGGCTAGTGTCACGACACAAAGTGACATAGATTCCTATGATGCCTGTCATTTGGGTGGACTTTTTATCAGGAGAGATGGCAAGTGCTTTCACCACTGCAAAAGGGAGAGTGCCGGCATAGCAGTGGTGAATGCAATCGCCATCTCTGTTTTTATGTTGTTGACTGATTTAGAGGAGCGTCTTTTACATGACTGTGCTTGAATACTCTTGTTTCTTTAAAGTAATTGCTGATGTGAAATAGATTTTATTTTATTTGAAGTGACATCCAGGTACTACTGCACTGCTCATGCAGTATTTTGCCTGCTCATCCAATGATGGACTGAAAGGGGAAAAAGAAAGCCTGTACCTGCACCACCTGTTAAATCGCATTCTGTAGTCAGTGTCTGTGTGCTCCACAGACAGACTGTTTTGTGTGAATCGTTTTGTATGAATGTAGATCCCAGGCTTCTCTTCTGTCCCATAAATGTTGTTCAGTGTCAGAATTTCATGACATTGGGTAGCTCTTCAGTTTCAGTCCGACAGCAAGCAAGCAAGTGCTGATTTTCTCTGTCTGCCCCCACCCAGTTATGAGGCCCTGCAGCTGGGACACTCACATCACCCTAGGCCCTTTGTGCTTCTCACATTACAGACACAACCTCTGCATTGGGTCTGTTAATATTGTTACATCAGCACTGTGTGCGCTCGCGTGCGAGTGCGTGTGTGTGCGTGTGTCTTGAGGTCTGTATCACATCTGCAGCTTTACGCTCTTAGCCGTGTGTCTGTGTCAAAAGCATGCCACCTGCAGAGGTACCCCTCTTCTCCACCTTTGTCCCCGATGGCTCCAGAGCTGTAGGTCGCTGACTGACTCACTGACTCGCGTAAATTAACTTTGTAGGTCGTGGTGTTTCAGAAATGAAGGGTTAAGTCAGAGGGTTTTCAGGTAGAAATAGACTGGCAGAGAAAAAGAAGCAGAAGAATTGTCCATGGTACCTCTGATATTGACTTTTTAGCATAATGTATGGGCTATTTGCCTCTGTGTGTGTGTGTATGTGTGTTTGTGCGGGTGTTTGTGCGTGTGTCTGAGTTTTGAGTCTTTTGGCAATGCATAATAAGCTTGCCTTTGAAGCTGGGTACATGACTCATCTTTCACACCAGGCCCACTCAGTGGCCTAGATTACAAAAGTGTGTGTGTGTGAAGGAAGAAAAGCGAGGTTGTCTGAAATGTGTAAGTAGGCTATGTAATAGGGCTGAAATATATTCTGGTGTATCTGCATTTGTGTATCATGAATGCGTGTGCACGGGCATTTGTGTGTCCAAAAATTGCTAGATTTATCAATGTTTCCTTTAACATGTTGCCATTATATCATCAACATCTTGCCTCTTTGTGTTGAGATGTTTCAGTTTTCAGTTCCTGGCACATGTATGTACACACTCCCTAAATGAATCCTCCACCGTAAATATCTTGCGTTTACGTTCTGCAAGTCTGACTGGTACCTGGGACTCTCCAAGTTCTCTCCTCCTGTGGAAACAGGAGATCTAAGGGAGCTTTAAAAAGCTGTGGTGTAGTTATAGAGCAGCCATGTTGTCACCAGGTCCCAAATGAGAACAGGACATCCAGAGACCAGAGAGTTCAGCGATCACCCATGGTGGGAACAGTGTCTGTGGCGCCAAACGAAAGGTGCCAGTCGGGGCAGAGTAACTGAAGAAGGGTACTGAATACATGGTTATGAGATGAGACAATTGCAGGAACCACACACACACACACACACACGCATGCAGGCATGCTCGTGCTCACACACACAAACTAACATGAAACAAAACCACAGGGTGTGGAATGAGATATTAAGTGCATTGGTGATGTGGAGTAATCAAGCAACAGATTTCATTCACTCACAAACACTCACATGCCACACACACACACACACACACACACACACACAGAACGTGCTTGTTTATTTGAGAAACTTGAGATGTCAAAACTGTCACTCTCAAAAAACCCCTCCCTCCCACCCACCCAGTGGCTAGGCATATTACTGGGCACGTGGCTGGTTGCTCAATAGTTGCAGAGAACATAACATCACGTCACTCTCCGTTTCCAGAGAGGAATGCGTCAGGATTGTGCAACCTCCCCGAGCCTGTTCAAGCCGTTCTCTGTATAGGCGAGCCGGCCTCGTTTGACTATTTGTTTCTGCATCGTTTGGTTTTGTTTATGTTTATGTCACGTATTCCTTGATTTGTTTTTTTTTTTTTTTTTTTTTTCAGTGAACTTGCATCGCCAGTGCTTTGTTTAACCCACTGGCCAAACACACACACATATACACACCACACAGGCATGTACACACACGCACACACACACGCACGCACACACACACAGCCATGTACACTCAAATATTTGGGCATAAACACATGGAAAGACACACTGACCCAGTGGGACAACATCTAATACTGATTGAAAGGACAAGCACTTGACTGACACAAGGCTTAGACCATGGAGGATATTGCACCAACACACACACACACACACACAGATTTTTCTTCTTGAAAAATGCAAAGTAAACACAATCCTGAAGCCTGTAGTCAAGGACAAGTGTCCCAGTCTTTGGCACAAACACACTGCAGCAGACACACACACACACACACACACTCAGTGTCACACACATATACGCAGTACAGCACGTGGTTAAGGCGCATGCAGTGTTTCCCGTGGTGGGATTGTATTTGTGACAGCGAAGAGGGGTGGTGGTGTATTTTGGGTGATGCTTTTATCCTCTTGCATAACGGGGTCTCCGTAGCGCTCAGATGCCGCGTGTATGAAATGCAGTCCCACTCAGATACACACACCACACACACACACACATCTGCTGGCTGTCAGCTGGTGAGACCAGAAGGGCCCCAGGAAGAGAGGCAAAATTGAAGGAGTATATAGCAAAGGAGCTTGCGTGCGTGTGTGTGTGTGTGTGTGTGTGTGTGTGTGTGTGTGTCTGTGTGTGTTTGTGTGTGTGTGTTGTTGTGTGTGTGTTTGTGTGTGTCTGTCTGTGTCTGTATGTGTGTGTTTGTCTGCAAGCAGAATAATCACATAAAAGGAGACGATTTTCTAGTGGAGAGTGTGGAAAGCAAGAGATGATTATTGTGTTTTGCGTATTCAGAGAAATGAGAGCCTGAACTTTTACTGTAAGTAGAAAAAAAGAACTGGAGAAAAATGCTTCAAGAGAAGAGCGGCATGAAAGTTTCAAGAGGTGAGTACAGATGTTTTTAGGCTTAACCTCTACCTCTGCCGTGGTGCTGTTGTTTTATTCAGCAGATACCTGGCAGAGACGATGTGGGCGTCACGTGGAAATGCTTCCCCACCTGAAGTTGATGTTGCACTTAAATACCCTGCCCCACCCCAGTGCTGGCCCCACATGTCAGGTTGCTGCCATGAAACGTGCCACACTGAAAAATAGCTCTGGTGTCGGGCTGAATGAGTCCCCCATGTGGGTATCGTATTGAAATCTCTTCCCCTCAGCTGGACTACTAGTGCCTCTAGTCAAGAGATGTCACGTTGTAATGTGTCCCCCCTGGTGGGTCAGTTGATTGTTGGTGGTGGTGGAAGTGTCCTGCTGAAAAGCCTCCCCCTTGAGTTGACCTGTCACATTGAACTGGGCAATAGGGTCTTGAAAGGTTGTGGGGTTCTATGTAGACTGAAAGGTTGAGTGTGAAATGGCATTTTACACACACACACACACACACACACACACATAGACTCAACATGTAATACAGAGCCCATCTAATCTCAAATGGGAAAAAGTAGGTTGTGGGGTTCTATGTAGACTGAAAGGTTGAGTGTGAAATGGCATTTTACACACACACACACACACACACACACACACACACACCACACACACACACACACACACATAGACTCAACATGTAATACAGAGCCCATCTAATCTCAAATGGGAAAAAGTGACACCTCTGTGCAAAGGGCAGAGGTCGTGTATCAAATAAGTGTGTGTGTGTATGTGAGGGAGAGTGACAGAGAGGGAGAGGCTGAAAGAGACAGGCTGAGAGAGCCTGTATGTAATGCGATCAGTTATTCATTCCCTATGCAATCTGAATTGTGGTTGACTGTGTTTTTTTTTTAATTATTCATTTATATATTTTTTTTTGGGGGGGGGGGGGGCGGGGAGGATTTCAAATCTATTTTTTTTGTTTGTTGTTGATGTCCTCTAAAGTCCTTTTGGACTGCTTTTTGTGTCAGTAATCTGAGCCTCACCCTGATAGTCCCAGTGGTGCTCTCCTGATTACCATCTCACCACACTACTCTTTTCCAGAGCAGCAGATAGATAGAGAGAAAGATAGATAAAGAGAAAGATGATAGATAAAGAGAAAGATAGATAGATAGACAGATATGAATAGGTAAAAGGAGAGATAAAAGGAAAGAGATGGATGGATGGAGAGTAAAGCTAAGAGAGAGAGAGTGAGAGGTGGTCCAGCACTGAAGGAAGAGATGTAGAAGGCTGGAGTTAGATGGAGTTGATGGATGGAGAATGAACAGAGGAACTATGAAGGGACAGAGAGGAAGTAGAGACGGTGGTAGAAAGGTTAAAGAGGCTAGTGATTTGGATGTGCTTTATGCAATGATCCTCCTGTATTGTACAGTCTTGACTGCATGCGTGGGTGCCTTTTTCTCTCACTGTGTGTGTGTTTCTCTCTCTCTGTCGTTTTCACACTCCCCTTCTCCCTCTTCTCTTCTCTCTCTTCTCTTCTCTCCTCTCTCCCTCTCTCCCTCTCGTTCTCTCTCTGACCCACATTCCTGCTTTCCTTTCTACCTTCTCTTCCATATCTTTATTTAGGCTATCACTATAGAAAATTCAGCTTTAACACACACACACAAACACACACACACACACACACACACACATACAGAGAAAGAGACCAATATATTTTTGCTGCAGAGGATGCCATGACACAGCATGGCATCAGCTTGGACTTGTCTGGGGTGTCTCCTCCTCTCCCTCCCCCATCAGAGAGCTCTGGGAGCAGGGGAACTGACTGCTGCAAGCCCCAGGCTTCTACAGGCCTACTTCCACTCCTGCTGCTGGTCCCCTGTCTCCATTTCTGCCTGTGTCTTACCAGCACATTTTCTGCACACACATACAGACTAATGTTAACACTTTGAGGGAACTGCTTTTCCATCGTACACACACAGACACACCCACACAAACACACACACATTCGCACTCACACTCGCTCACTCACTTACTCTCTCTCTGTCACACACACACACACACACACTCGCACTCTCTCACACACGCAAACACCGCAGATCACTTTCACTCTCAAACTTAACTCTCTTACACATTCATGCTCACATTCCTTCTCCCCCCTTTCTTTCTTCCTCATCTCTCTCTCTCTCTCTCTCTCTTCCTTTCTCTCCTTCCTTCCTTCATGTTTTCCTCTGTGCTCTGCGCTGTGCTGTAATCAGATCCAGATGGGGCTATTCTGGGTGTGGGCAGCCCGTCCCACAGGAATGGCCCTTTCCAGCTCGGCCTCCCATTGCTGCCATGGTTACCGCAGGGAGGTTTGGGTGAAGGCCTGACTATGTAAGGACATTGGAGGCCGGCTGTTTATCCACCCGTCTGTCCCTATGTGTATGATAGGCTCATGCTCGTGTTTAATTATTGGGATGTGTGGTGTGTCTCTGTGTGTTTGTTTTGAGGGAGTTGTCTGAAACTTTGTTTTCTCCAAATGGATGGAAGTAAAGCGTCTTCTAATGAAGCCTAAATTTTTATGAGTAGTGTGGTGGTAGACACACACACACACACACACACACAGATACACACAAAGTCATTCTCAATTTGGCTCAACGGCAGCCTATCCTTGGTGGTTTTCCTTTGTGCAGTCTATTGACGTCCAGTGAAACTCAAAGCCTCCTCCAGGAGCCTCGTAATGTACAAGCCTTAGTCTTTAATTCTGACTTTATGGTGCTGTTACTCCCCATTGAGATCAGACTGTTAGCCAGCCTCTCTACTTTAAGCTCTCTGTCGCTGCTTTGTGAGAGCCTGTGTGTGTGTGTGTGTGTGTGTGTGTGTGTGTGTGTGTGTGTGTTGGCAGGCAATGCTGTATGCATGTATTGACCACTCCTTTTCTCTGAATTCCATGTTTAGTTTTCATCGTTCTCTTGCACACACTCTGTCTTACACACACACACACACACACACACACACACACACACACACACAGACACTATTTGTTTCGTTTTTATCCAGCTCTTGTGATTTGACAGGAACATGCAGACATTAGAGGAGGCCCCTGGCCCTGACTCTCAGACTCACTCTAGTCCTCTGCCATCCTTCCTGGCTTCTCTCCTCCTTTGCCTCTGTTCATACAGCAGTGTGTTGTTTTTCCCCTCCCGTGGCCTTGCCATCTGAGCCTGAGCAACAGAACACTCGTCCTCACTCTTGGGTGGGCCTGTGGGCTTGACAGGCCAGCCCACCAGGATTGGGATGTTTGGCAGTAGAGATGTGGAAGCGCTGGGGAGCTCTGTGTCACTGGCATCTCCACTGATCCGGTTCCACCCGATAGCTCTCCACAGGGCCCCGCCACTCTGCTGAGCACGCTTCTGGATCCTTCCGGGCCATTCTGGAGCATGGTTGCGAATGAGAGATGGATTTTGTCTGTATGGGTTTTATTTTTGTGTGTGTCCTTATGTGTGTGTGTGTGTGTGTGTGTGTGTGTGTGTGTGTGTGTTGAGGGTTGGTATTGTGTAATTCTTCATAAATAATGAGGAGTAGGCTGAAGTATTTGCATTCAGAGTTCGTACACAACACTGCACGACTAATGTAATGGATGGCTGTGAAGAATATCCTGTTTGCAATGTTGGTCATGATTTATTTATTTATTTATTTATTTGCTGTGAGTGTGGATTTCTAACTTAACGTGGCCTGTGACTACATATTCAGACTCAAGGCAGTAAATGAATCTAACTCTCCAGCTGCTTTATGTTGCACACCCCTTATCATCTTTGTAGGCCAGGCCTATGTAATGCAAACAGTTCCATAGATGCTTTGTTGCATTCCACATGCTGAGTAACTTCAGTGCAGTGACTGACTGTGGCTGGTGAGGGTTCGGTTAGACCTGTTTTTCTTCCCACTCTCAAGCAACCTCCAGCCAGTCAGTTAGGCGGGAAAGAACTGCGGCCCTGTGGAATGTGCCGTCTCAGAGTTCCAACACACACACACACACACACACACACACACACACATACAGAAGCCGCCAGCTGCCTTTGCAGTTGCCTGGCGGTAAAGTGCTAACAAAGCAGGGCATTGTTCACAGCTGAGTGGAGTGGAGTTCTGGGCAGAAGGCTTTCACCAGCACCATTCAGTAAGGTGCACCAACACACTTGGCTTTGCAAATCAAAGATAGATCACCACAGCCTGTATTTGCTGCATGTGAGTGTGTGCTTGAGTGTGTGTTTCTCTGTGTTACATTGAGGCTTGTAGCAAAAACAGAATTTCTGAAATCCTTTCAAAACCCTCTGAAAAAAGAGGAGGGAAAAAAGAGGAAACTGACATACTTAGGAGACCTCAAATAGCACTAAATTGCTTCTTTGGGGAAAAATGAAATATCATTCTATCATGATGTAACAGTGCTTTAACCCACAGTGGTTGCCATAGTAAGAGAATAGTCATCGATCTTCAAAAGTAGAGCATTCACATAAAAAGTTAAGCCTAACAGGACATGCCTCATTGATCCTACTGAAGTGGTTTTATTTCAGATCGGTAGGTCAAAAACTTGAGTATGTCTCTCTGCACGTTTACAGCTGTTGGTGTATGACTCAAACTAATGTGTGATAGTAGCAGAGCTTGTTTTAGAATTGGCAGGGATAGCAATGCGTGACAGGTTAGCTTCTTGGCAGCCTCCACAGTGCCAAGCTTTCCTCAGGATACTTAGGGCTCAAAATACAGGTGCTGGTGATAATGTTCAAAGACTGTCTGCTGGGACGAAGTGACGACGCCACAGGCTTCTCAACTGCTTTTATTTCATTGTTATTGTATCGTGTGATATAGGGCTACTAAAATGGTGCAGTTTAACCTGACCTCACCTGTAGTGCTGAGTCACATTGGGGGGCCTGTGATGACGAAGGATCAGACGGGAAACAAGAAACAAGATCAGGCTGGAGGGGCATACAAGCCTGCTGCTGATTAGCGTAATGCCATGTTTGTGTGTGTGTGTGTGTGTGTGTGTGTGTGTGTATGTGTGTCCTCACACGTGCTGATGTGAAATCTGAAACTTGTAATGTGCTGTGAAATGCATGGAGACTGTCCCTTTTTATGTGGTTTGGTCTGTCTCCATCCATTCTCATCCTCTCAATCACTATCTCTTTCTCTCCTGCCTCCTCCTCCTCGCCTTTCCCTCTCCCCCCACTCTCCTCAAGGCTGAGCTAATAAGCATGTCATCTCACTCTTTGTCACGGTCACAGTCCCCAGTGCTGTACACACACACTAGACACACGCACTCACACACCACATACACACACGCACACCACACACACACACACCACACACACACACACACACACACACACACACACACACACAAACACACACAAACACACCACACACACACACCACCCATCTGAATAACAAACATTGAGCTCTGCTCTGTTCCGCTCAGGCCCTGACTCTGCATCTGCAGCAGGTCACTAGCCTGGCCTTGTGCCACATCTCCGCTCAAGGATCATAACAAACTGAAAAAACGAGCATAGGCCTAATGACATTGACATTGGATATTGGATGACACAGGCAAGTATTGCAAAACTGGGATCTGTTTCCCAAACGCATAGTTGCTAACCAAGTAAGCATCTTTGTTGGTTGCAGTGTAATTGTCCATTGCCAACCAAAGTAGCTGCTAACTGGTTAAACATGATGCTTTGGGGAAGCTGACCCCTGGACAGTATATGCTTATAATACTAGAGGCCTCCTAACACAATGATGTGGAGGATTGGGGAGGAGAGGAAGGCCTATGAGTCACTCCCCTCATCAGTTAACCACCTGGAGGAGTAGACAAAATGAAATAGCTTGGCTAACCTTGTGTTTCTGTGGTGTCTCATGTTTAAAAGTCCGTTAGAGAATCTCAAAGCCGCCTTTGTTTTGCAGCGAGATCCATGACGGCAGCCTAAAGCGGTTTAGTTTTAACCACCAGGAGCTGAGACTGACAATTAACAAATGGGTAGGTGTAGGGTGTCGTTGTGTATTTGGGTGGCACCACCACTAGAGATGTGTGGACCAAACGTCAGACTTGTGTGCGTCGTGTGTGTCGTGTGCATCTGGGGGGAATTAATGTGTCCGGACTCCACCCTACAGCTGTGGAAGTGTGTTATGGGGTGTCGTGGTTACTGGCCACAAACGCCCAGTTTGTGTTGGCTGGTAGCTCTGGTGCTGTGAAGGCCACATACCACACACATAGACACACACACACACACACACACAGACATACATGCATACACACACACACACCTATACGTGCATACCTGCACACACACACACACACACACACCTATACGTGCATACATGCACACACACACACAAACATACATACATGCATACATACACACACACAAACACACACACACACACACACACACACACACACATACATACGTACATACACACACGCACTTCATACAGAACAAAAACAAGATAGTTGCTTACATTTTAAAAAGTTAGGGTGGTAGGAGAGGTCATTCTGTTTTGGGAGTTCACCTGCTAGCTACTTTAACCATTATGTCAGTAGGAATGTGTGTGTGTTTGTGTGTGTAAGTTGCGATGTTTTTTTTTTTTTGTCCTTGGGTTTGAAAGCAGGGAAGTTGGATGACACACCACATGATGAGATTAGTGTAAAGTGGCAGTGGTGTATTGTCCTCCAGTGTTTGACGGTGTGTGTGTGTGTGTGTGTGTGTGTGTGTGGTGTGTGTGTGTGTGTGTGTGTGTGCTTTAGATCATGGGAAGGCTTGGATCCTCCCTGGAGCACTGTACTGGCCTTCTTTTATCCGCTCTCAATTCTGTGGACTATTTCTCTCTCTCTCTACCCCCCCACCCCTCTCTCTATCTCTTCATCTGCTGCTGTCTCTCTGTCTCACTCTCTCTCTTCATCTTTCTCTGTCTCATTCTATCTATCTTCCTCCAGCTCTGTCTCTCTCACTCTCTCGATCTCTTCATCCACCTCTGTCTCACTCTCTCTGTCTCTTCATCTGCCTCTGTCTCTTTCCCTGTCTTTTTCTCCACCGCTGTCTCACTCTCTATCTCTTCCTCCACCGCTGTGTGTCTCTGTCTCACTCTCTCGATCTCTTCATCCACCTCTGTCTCACTCTCTCTGTCTTCCTCCAGCTCTCTCTGTGTGTCTGTCTCATTGAAGCCCAGAATGCCTCTCTGTGCCACTGGCTTGTTGTTTTATTGATGTGTTAGGTGGCATCTAAGCCTGCTGTGCTGCACTGCACTGCAGATTTCTTTCTCTCTCGCACTCAGGCGCTCCTCTTCACACACTCCTCTCACACACTCCTCACACACACTCCTCGAGCACCTCTCATCACGTGGTCTTCAAGCACTCTGTCCACTGCCCTTCTGGTTCGCTGTTCCTTCCATGTGCTTGACCTCTTCCTGACTTTTCTCTTGAGTTCATTTTTGATGAGAGAAAAGTAATGATGAACTCTCTCTCTCTCTCCAATTCTCTCTTATTTCCCCGTTCTCTCTCTCTCTCTCCCTCTCTCTCCCTCTCCAATTCTCTCTCACTCCTGCCCTCCTTCCCACCCTCTATGCTTCTCTCTTTGATGTATGCCTCAGAGATGGCCCAGCTGAATGTGGACCAACACTCCTGTGTGATTGGGTTTGTTTGGCACGGCTGCAGTGCTACGCTCAGATTGGATGGATCTGCTGTGTGTGTGTGTGTGTGTGTGTGTGTGTGGTGTGTGTGTGGTGGAGGTTGTGGTTGTTCCTGAGATGATATTGCATATTTGTGTATCCTTGTAATACCAGAGCTGGTGGGAATTCAGAATTGCTGAATCTTGTTGATTTGTGTTTTTTATTATCTAAGATCCATCATCAGTCAGTTTTAGAACAGAAGATAGACAAATACTTCTGAGGATTGCTTTTCATCTCCCTGGGTTTCCAAATTAAATAACTAGAACTATCATACTTAACAAAAAGTATGAATTCTGTATTTTCTGATATTCTGTGTGTATGTTTTCAGAAAGTAGAGTGATATTAAAAATTTCTCTCTCTCTGTCTCTCTTTTTTTTTTTGTAGACCACTCCAGCTCCAGCACCACGCTCTCCTTCCAGCCCTTGCGTAGCAGCGGTAGTGGGCCCGGCGGGAGCGCCGGCTCCATCCCCACAGCCCACGTCATGCCCTCGCCGTCCTCATCCTGCTCCAAGCTGGGCGTCCCCGGGCTGCTCCTTTCCTCCTCGTCCGTCTCCACCGCTTCTTCCTCCCTGGGCGTGGGCGGCTGTGGAGGTGGCGGAGGCACTGGTACCGCCAGCGGTGGTGTGAGCCCCTGGGGCAGCAGTGGTCAGCTACTTGCTTCGCCATCGCCCCTCCACTCGCCACTGGACATGCGGGACCCGCGGCCTGTCCGGCGCTGGTCCTCGCTGACGCGGCTGAGCGCAGGTGGCGAGAAGCAGGCGGGCGGCTATGGCGGCAGCGGCGGGATGTCGTCGTTGTCGAGTCGGCACGCAGGCGCCGGCAGTTACCGCATCCCGGACTCGCACGGGTCACTAGACCGAGGCCTGCTGCATGGCCACCGGCTCCACGAGTCGCACAGCACGGACGGTTTCCTTATGCTGGGGCGCTACGAGACGCAGTCTGCTGGAGGGGGTGTGTGTGGAGGAGGAGGCGGCAATGGTGGCGGCAGCGGCAGCTGCAGTCGGACAGACTCGTGCTTGTCGTCCCCACACAAGCCCAGCACCCTGGACCTCAACTACAGCGCCCTGCCCGAGAGCAAGCCCCACACAGGGCAGGCGGGCTCCAGTCCGGGCCTGCAGGGTGGCGGACAGAGAGGGAGCGGGTGCCTAGGGGTGGGTGGCGTCGGGGTGAGCGTCGGCGGGTCGCCCATTCAGCCCGCTGTGCGGACTCAGATGTGGCTGAGCGAGCAGATGGAGTACCGGCCCGGCGCGGATGGCTGCGGACTGGGGATGGGCGCCTGGCAACAGGAGCAGCAGCAGAGAGAAAGGATGCGGCAAGAGGCCGAGTACACACAGGTGAGGATGGATGGATGGATGGGTGTGTGTGTGGTTGTACACACTGGTGTGTGTGAGACGTATGTTTGTGTTACTCACAGATACATACAGGTAAGTGTTATTGGGACAAAGCAGTCATGTATTCAGTGACCACAAGATGCAGTTTTACTCGTGGACTATGTGAATGACTTGCAACACAGCTCGGGGAGAAGGAAGTTATCTTGGGGCATGGCCTAGCTGATTGAGTAGCTGCCTTCTTTCTTTACCATGAACATGTATTTCCCCCTGGTGGCCAGAAGAAAACACTGCAAGATTAGAAACTGTGCGTGGGGTACATGTGTGCCTGTGTCAGCATGTGTTCTAAATTTAGAACATTCTGACTGTGTAGCTGAGGCTCAAGCACAGTCCAGAAACTCATGCATTTTTTAAGGTGCGTTTGGATTTTTCAGGTGCGTTTGGATGTTCATTTCTCTCAACCCTCTTGCCAGCTGACACACACACATACTTTCAGCCTCAATCTCCCTTACTTAATAGCTCTGTCTTTTTCTCACACACCCTCTGTAATTCTCCCCCCCCCCTCTTCAGAGATGCTTAAAGATGCTATGCTAAAGGTGATTTGATCCTTGCTATGCTAAAGATAAAGGTGAAGTTCATGTTGTCTCAAAAGCAGGTTTCGCATTTGTTTGCATTGAGACAGTGGCCTCACATGGTGGAATGTGATGTAGGAGAAGCAGCTGTTCTATTATCAGTGGATATCTGGAAAACACGGACTTTAAGCGGTTTTGGCATTATTTCAGTACAGTTATCTGTTTGCATTTGACTTCTAGATTATGGGTGTTTTAACCTGAAGAAAATTAACCGATAGCATCTTTAAACCACATCACTGAGAGACTGAATACTTACTGTGTGTGTATGAATGAATATCTTTTTCAAATGAGTGATTCTGGGTTTAGTTTGTTTGTAATTCTTCGTAGTTTATTTATGTTAAAGTATTCAAACGTGCATTTGAGTGTAGTCATCAACAGTGGCTTAACAAACAGGTGTCATAAATACATATTCACATAATTTCCAATTTGGAAATTCTTAAATTATATTTTCTGTATTAAATTATGTTACTGTGCCAAAAAACACAAAGTGCAAAAATAGATATCTCTAACTTCTACATAACTAGATTCTAGACAGAATGTGTTATTTTCGAATCTGACAACAAACAAAACCTCACACACTGTGCGATAATAGACTTTACAGGGATGAAGGTTCCCGGTGCGTCCTGTGTGGTCTGATTCAGATGTTACCTCCTCATTAGGTATTTTGTGTGTGTGTGTGTGTATGTGTGTGTGTATGTGTGTGTGTGTATGGGGGGGGGGTTAATGCTGCCTTCACATGCATGTCAAAAGACCCTACCTCCTGTTTGAGAGGTGGGATCTTTTGGTCAGTGAGAAAAGGGGAAAATGGCCCATGTATGCAGTTGTCTTCTATCAGCCCATGTACACAGTTGTCTGCCATGGCACATCCTCAGAGCTTCTACTCACATTCTACTCACATTTGGGGTGATATCACATTTTTCTCCAAATTTCCCACTGGAAATTTACCCACTTTCCCACTGGAAATTTGAGAGAATATCATGAGGGCAGGTTACAGGTTGGCAACTTGTGCTTTTATCATAGTTCTGACAGCACATGAAGGTGACATGAGAACAAACACTCTGACCAGCCCTCCAGAGGTGAATTTGGTATCCCTAGATTTGGATGTTTTTGAAAAGCCATTCGTAACTGTGAAACTCACGTCATAGGCTCACTCTCAGTTCACTTGCTATCTCTATGGAGAGATCTACACATCAAACTAAACAAATAATAGAAGCTCTCGCACACACTCACCCACACACACAAAAATGCACGCCTAAAGAGCTATCACTTGGTGTAGGCTATCACTTGGTGTAGGCTATGCCATCACAGTTCTCCGTGTGTGATCTATAGTGTAGCATTCTCACCCCTGCCTCCCCATTTTACCCACACAATGACCTTGTCAGTTTAAAACCCTGCCACAACCACAGACTGATAAAGAGAGGAGGATTGCAGCGCTTTGCTTGTGCCATTCTTATAGTCATCCACTAGAGGGCAGTAGGTCAGTAGGATAAGATCGCTGGCACCTTTTCATGCTGGTGGGAGGTGGGAGGGTAAATGCAAGCCATCTTATGATTTGCAAAGATGTACAAAGATGCATTTGAAAATTTATATGTACAAAGATGCATTTTCAGATGAATTTCTCCAATGTATAACATGTGGTCTTATTTTGAATTGGTTTCAAGAATAGGCCTATGATTTCGTTGGTACACAATTTGAGGTTTGGATGGACCAAATATCCTGAATTAATTGATTTAGTAATCAGAAATAAGGGGGAAGAATGTGAAAGAGAGATTATCTTTCAACCTTCTACATACTGTTGTAGTGCCAACCAATCACTCTCATTCATCTCTCTGCCCTCCCCACACATTAAATCATGATCTGATTGGCTGGGGCAGGTCACATGAGCTTGACCAAGATGAGCAGGAGCAGGAGCACCACCACGATGAGCAGGAAGTTGAGCATGAGGTTCAGACCGCGGTTGTTCACCAGATCCATGGCTCGAAGAAATTAGGAGGGTGCAGGGGAAACAGATGACTGATGAGCTCTTGGATGGGACGCAGATGATGTTCTGTGCAGCAGCAGAGGTAGTGTTGTGGAAGTCGCGGTCAGATTACTCGAAGCAGGGCCTCCTCAGTCAAGACTACTATGAGGAAGAGCTGGTAATTGGTCGTTTCACGGAAGTGCAGCCAATAATCATCCTCGTTCTCCCCGCTCATAAGCTGCTGTAGAAAGAGCTACACGTGATAAACAACACAGGGAACCAGTGAGGGCACAATCACACTGCCCTGACATGAGCCCTGTACCTTCCCTGGTTTTTCTTAAGATTAAAATAAGCTGTTGCTCTAGAGTCAAATGAAATGAAGACATGAAAACTGGAAAACCTCATGAAAACCATTCATGTCAGAAAGTGCAAGTCGTTTCTGTGAAGTTTCTATGAAGGCTGTAGGTGCAAATTGTGCAGTGAAAAACGAGTTAGTCTGCTTCACTGGTTCATTCATGAAACCATTAGAGGGGGGAAAGTTGTGTAGACACACATGTACACACTCACACACAAACATAGTTTGCACACAACAATACAAAAACTCGTGGTCATGGTAGTTCAGGTTTATTGCACAGCTTTTTTTTTTGCTTGTGTGTACGTTTGTGTGTGCGCGTGTGTGTGTGTGTGTGTGTGTGTGTGTGTGTGTGTGTGTGTATGTGAGTGAATGCAATGTGATACTGACATTAGAGTCCCACACACGGATAGCCCCAGTGGTAACATGCAACAGGTAAGCAGTGATAAAGTGACTGTGAACAAAACACACAGAGGTGTATTCAGCTGCCTGTTGCGGTGTGTGTGTGTGTGTGTGTGTGTGTGTGACAGAGAGAGAGAGAGATTAGAAGCTACATTGGAGCCAGAGGTTCTCAATCAACTACCATGGCTTTTCAAGTGCAGTGCTGTTGCTGAACGGTCTTTGTCAGCTGTGAGCATGATTTTAGCTTTAGTGGTGAAAGCATGTGTCTTCAGCTCATTGTTAGCACATAGAACATTTATTGTCAACATCTAAATGGAGCCAATTTCTTATTTTTGACCTAAAAGAAAACCCACAACTACAACACCTAAAACAAAAGCAGTTTGCATTAGCCACATAAATATCTACATGCCTGTGCTAAAATATTCTTCACATTTCTCAAATCTAAAACAGCATTTAGGTGCTACCAACAACAAGAGGCATGTTCTATTACCATCTAACTCCAGCACCCCTTCCACCCCTCCATTTCAATTGGCCAATCCCCTTTCACAGTTCTGGTAATTCCAGTCCCCCATTGGCCAACTGGAAGCCCTCACCCCGCCCCTTCTCACATCAATAGGACGATAATGTAGATGAGTAGAAGGCAGATGAGGATGAGGCAAAAGTTGACGAAGAGCTCCTGCATGTTGCGCTTGGCGTGTGGAGGGATCTCCATGGTGGACGCCCGACGGATGGCGTTGCGCGTCATGTGACCCACTTTCTCCATGCCTGATTGTTGAGGTTGGACAGCTGGCCAGTGAAGGGTTGGTGGAGTGGGGGCAGGCAGAGTTTTGTCAGTGGTTTTGTCAGGGGTGCAGTATAAGGGCAGGAGGGCGCTCTTGTGGCTTCTGATTAGTTGAGCGAGAAGGAGAGAGAAGATAGAAAGAAGGAAAAATGAGGAGATGTGAAGGGAAGAGAAGAGAGAGATACAGAGGACTCAGTGGAGGAGTGCTAACAAGTGCTTTTGGTGGAGGGAAAGCAGCAGAAGGCGTGACCACGTGAAGTGACTGGACAGGACTGGCGAAGTGGCGGACAGGGTGGAGTGTTTGGTGGCTCCGTGGGAAGAGCTTGTGAAAGGAGCAGCAGAGGAAAGTGTATAAGTGGAGAATGAAACAAACAAAAACAAACAAGACATCAAACATTCTGTTCTCTCAAAATCCTACAGGTCCCCTGGTGAATGCTGTTTGGCTACTGAGCCTTGTTCTTACATGCTCTCATCATTCAAAGTGCACGGTCATCCCATCTCATCAGTACAGGCTTTCACCTTGTGATTCTAGAAGTTTCTGTGCTCATTCCCCAAGAACCTGCTTGCCACCCAACGCCCCTTCTGTCTTTATAGTCTGTTACCTCAGGTGCAGACAGTGTCATATGCAGCTGATAAAAAGAGAGGTGAGGGCATTCAGAAAACTCGTTAAATAGTCCTCCCTGTTTCTCCCTGACCCGCTCAATGCTTCATCTGCAATAGCTGTGAGCTCCACAGGTTTCTCTTATGGGAATATAGATCTGGAGTGATAGATCTGCAGGCCTTTGCATGGTGTTATTTTCCACCTAGTGGGTGGATTGTTTTTCTTACCAAAGTATGTGCGTGCGTGTGTGTGTGAGTGTTTGTGTTTGAGTGGCAAACAATGCATTTTTTTTTTTTTTTTTTTTTTACTTAAGTGTACTCTGAAATGTTTGTGTGTGTGTGTGTGTGTATGATTCAGAGGAATGCTGTGACCAGGCTGAAGAGAGAGAGCGAGAGAGAGAATATAGCTGAAAACTCACTCAGCAGTGAACTTGTGCCTTGTAAATGTATAAATTGTTTGGTAAGACTTGGATAATTTTGTTTTAGCCTCAAGTGAATAGCACTACTGCGGGAATCTCAAGAGGACTGGAGAAATGCACAAAACTCCAGATGTTAAGAGTTTCATCATGAGACCTTGCCTGTTCATTAGTAGTAGTAGTTCATTGCAGTACTTGTTTTATCATTACATCTGGATCTGCATTTTGGTGTGTTCAATATTTAGGTCAGTAAAAATAGAGGGGGTGATAATGGAAGATGAAAGACAATGATAAGAGAGCTTTAGATTGAGCAACAGGTGAGGTTCGCCTCGCTGTTAGACTGGGAGAAAGGCTGAAGGGCCCACCGTAGTGTTCCCATGGATCGTTCTGTTTTTTTAGCAGTAGTACAGGGTGAAGGACATGGCGCCATCTCTCTCTCTCTCTCTCTCTCTCTCTCACACTCACACACACACACTCACACTCACACACACACACACACACTCTCACACACACATACTCTCTTTCTCTCTCTCTCTCTCTCTCTCTCTCTCTCATGAGTATGCTGACAGCCGCTTATCAGGCGTCTCTGCCGACGTGCAATTGGTTATTCTTAGGCACGACCTTTGCCTATCTTGGAGAGGTCAAACTCCCTTTCAACCACAGCCAGACCTCCTGTCACCCTCCACAGCAGAGGAGAGAAGCGGGGGATAAGAGAGACAGAGAGAATGTGTCTGTGTGTGTGTGTGTGTGAGAGACAGGGTGACTGCTCTGTTGTAAAACCTGCTAATTTGTCTGTCACTAACTCTAGACTGTCCCTGAGCCATGCCAGAGGAGAAGATGGTGCAAGCCCATAATAATCATAGAGACAGGACATGACTCCACTCCCATCTCCACAGGAAGTGATGTTTTATGCCATCACATCTCCAGTCTCCATCCTACTGTTCTTAAAAAGCCACCACAGGGCATACAATTGGCACATAATAAGCGAGCGAGCGAGGGAGAGAAGGCTGCATTTAGCAAGTTTTTGGGTGAATTTGGAGAGAAAAGGTCTTGACAGCAACCTGGGCTTGAGTTACTGTAGAGTGACTAGATTAGTAAAGCACTACGTTAGTAGGCGTATTGTTTGATTTGTGTTGAAATGGTAGGCTAGTTTGTCCCATCACTTTATGCAATGCTGGAGAGTGTTTTATGTAAAGCACATTTGGAACTCCCCTGTATATAATTAACTACTCGTATAACATCTTGCCATTTCTTACTGTATTGCCATTTATTACTCTATTCTCTCTCTACATTCTTCTCTCTACAACTCAACTATTGAGTTGTAGCCTGAATGTTATCCTCTTTTGTAAGTCGCTTTGGATAAAAGCGTCTGCTAAATGCCTAAATGTAAATGTAAATGTACTCTGCCAACAAGTCTCAGTCTGGTTGTAGAGGTCCTTAGCCATCATCCCCTTGGGGTCTCGCTTGGTGACTAACAAACAGCCTTGGACTCTAGAATGGCGCCCGTCTGCCACAGAACTCAGCTAGCAGTCCGTTGCTGTGCCATGACAGCAGCAGATTATGACGTATGATTTGGTTTGTCAGCACTCACCCTGTGTTGCAAGTGTTCCTACTCAGGAGTGACCATGGGAGAAACTGCAGAGGGGTGTGCTTGTGTGTGTGTTTTGAAGAAGGTTGGTGTGTGTGTTGGGGTGGTGGGTGGGGGAGTATTGTAACAGAGTTATTAACAGCATCCTCATGCTAACCCCCCGGGACACCGTTAAGTGGGTCAGTCTGCTCGCATACAGCTTTTTGGGAAGAAGGGGGTTTGCTTGCTTGCTTGCTTGCATGCTTGCATGCTTGCTCCAGCCCCTACATGGGCAGTTTAGGGGAGGATGTCAGAACTCTACCAGTACACCATCACACACTCACTCAGGCACGCGCATGAACACACACACACACACACACACACACTCACACTCACAGACACACTCTCTCTCTCACATACACACACACACACACACATACACTCACTCTCACACATACACACACACACACACACATACACTCACTCTCACACATACACACACACTCGCTCACACACACACACTCATACATACACGTAGTAATAGAGAGTATGAGCAGAAATTAGTTTTTAGTACTCAGGAGGCCATTGGCCAGCTAAATTCAGCAGCGCTCCATCATAGAGAGAACATCCGTGGGGTTGCCAAGAGAGGGAGAGAAAAAAGGAAAGAGGAGGGGAAAAAAATGAGTAATGTCGAAATAAGTCTGGATCGAACCGAAGAAGGAAATCCTGAGGAAAAATCTGGCGCAGAAAATTCCCAAGCTCCCAAGTGTGTGTGTGTGTGTGTGAGTGAGTGTGTGTGTGTGTGTGTGTTTGTATGTGTGTGTGTGCGTGTGTGTGTTTGTGTTTGTATGTGTGTGTATGTGTGTGTATGTGTGCGTATGTGTGTGTGTGTGTGTGTGTGTGTGTGTGTTTGGCTTTGGATGTTTTTGTCTTCCCCTCCCCCATCTCTGTCCCCCTCTCCTCATCATTGGCAAACATCCTGTGCAAATAGCTCGTTCTAAAGCTAACCACGGATTCTAACCGGCCGCCTTCCCTCGTGGCCAACTTTCCATGAGGACATAGACAAACAATGTGGTGAGAGGCTAACCGTAGCGATGGACAGCGCCGGTGTCCAGTGGGGGGCCTTTTAACTTTGACAAGGGCATTAGAGGGCACCTGTGCCAGCCTGTGCCTTAACAAAAGGCTGCAACAGCTGTCTAGTCTCACCCGGCCCTCGGAAATCCCTGTACCTGGCCCATAGAGATGAGGTCAAAACTATGCGAGAAATTCACGAGATCTAATTGATGTTAGCACAGGCTTGTGCACTGCTGGTGTCCTTGATCCGTCTTTCTCTGAGCGTCTCCGTCTAAGCCTGTTGACCTTCAGGCGTAGTGAAAAGTCTTTTTGTTGTCAATTACATTTATTGGGAAAATCTCTGTATAGGTGTAAACACATAGATGTGCATGAATATTTCAGAACGTGCTTAAGGTCATTGTGCTTTGAGCAGTACACTCACTTCGCCAAGAGGATGGACCTAGTGAGTTAGTTTTAAGCATCAAATCTTGAAAGTACTACTGCATACTAGTGTATTTGCCTTAGTCTGTTTATAGATTATAGATAATATTAATAATTATTATTTTATTATTATTATAATTATTAATAATTTATTAATAACAACCTCCAGTTAAACTGAATTCTTGTGTCAGGAAGTCATAGAATCACACTGACACTACTAAAAAAACCTATGTGAGTCTCTCACGGTGCTGCTTTCAATTTTAAGCTTTGCTGTTATGGTGAAAACACATTAAGAAACCATGGAACCTAGAGAGAAAGAGTTATTTAGAAGAGAAGAAAATAAAGAATAAAGAAATATTCATTACATCCCTGATTCCCTCTGGCTTGTTTTTGTTTTGGGCTCCTAAGAGCCAATAAGGAACTGCTGCACTGTTGCTTGCCAAGGTTGCATAGCCTAATGCCCAGTGCCTCCGGAAAACCCTGCAGTACATGTCCACAGCAGCATATCTTTTATTGATAGGGAGTTTAGAGACTGAACTGCGCTGAATCTAACAAGCATTTTGTCTCGTCGGATTTCAATCACTGCAATCAAGTCAGCTCCCCTTCAAGCGTGAATAAAGAACGTCTGTGTGAGAGCTCGAGTCTGTGAAGTGGATGTGTATGAATGTGTTTGGATGTCCCGTGATGGTCTGCTGTTGCCCCCAGCATTATGCTCTAACCTTTGCTTGTCTCAAAGGGCTGCCTTTGTACTGGCTACAGATTCATTTGAGTGCATGCAAACGGACCGCACTCAAGTCTACCAAGAATGCAAATGGACTGTGTGTTTCTCTGTGTGTGTGTGTGTGTGTGTGTGTGTGTGTGTGTGTGTGTGTGTGTGTGTGTGTGTGTGTGTGTGTGTGTGTGTGGCCAGGTAACACTGTAAACTCCTCTGACTTGTTTCACATGGGAAAGTGTGTGTGTGTAAATGTGTCTATGTGTGTGTTTAAGATGTCCCGCAGATCAGTTAGCGATCTGTTGCGTCAAAGCTGTGATTTTGGTTATCCTTTGATATCTGAACCAAATTGCAGTCCCTATTACATGCTTGTTTATGGAGTGTTACATAATGATGTTGCTCACACCCATTCACTGTAAATTATTTGTCATAATACATTGCATATACATGATAACCATCTACCCCAGTGTTGACTGCAGACTGCGCAGTCGTTAGTATCAGTTGTTACACAACTGCCATCCATCTCCCCAGACCTAACTCCCTCTGAAAACAGTAGACTTTTAACCTCACTTAACAGCCCTGTCTTGCACATCACAGCAGCATACACTAGAATGTTCTATTCTAACAGTTGCTGTTACAGTACCAACAGGTGCTCTGTTTTGCAGTGCGCTGTCTGTCATCTTACCTGGCTGTTGTGTTTGTGTCGAGTAGTTTTTGGGCTCACAGGAGTCCGCCCGAAGTGCGCTGTGTCACGAGTGGTAGTCAGGGTCTCTGGAAGCTGTGTGAATCTTGTGTGGTGCTTAGGGGGAGAAATATCAGAGCGAGGGGAGGAGAGAGGTAGCAAAGGAGGGAGGGAGTTGGTTAAAGAGGAAGGGAAAGAATTAGGGAAGAGAGGGACTGAAACAAGGAATGAAAGGGAGGGGCCTTTCCCTTCATTTTTTCTCTCCCTCCCATGGCTTAGGGATGATCTCTGTATATGTGTGTGTGTGTGTGTGTGTGTGTGTGTGTGTGTGTGTGTGTGTGTGTGTGTTTTTTGTTTAGCCGCAAACATAGCTTCTTGCCAGAGGGGATCTGGCAAAAGCCTCTAAGCTGAACAAAACTTACCTGGCAAAAGCCTCTAAGCTGAACAAAACTTACCTGGCAAAAGCCTTTAAGCTGAACAAAACTCGACTCACAGCTGAAAGTCTTATTGTTGTTGGAAATAGTATTGCTGCTGTAAGATACTTGTCATGATGAAGAATGTGAAACCACAACTAATTTTATTATTGTCTCTGGCTCTCTAGTCCTTCAGACAAACCAAGAGTCCAAACTTGATCCTTAACACTGTTTGAACCCTCTATAGTCTGAGAAGTTCCACAGGGCTCACCTAACGGTCCAGTCTGAATCAGTCAGAAGCCAGGTCCATATATGTATGTAAGTGTGGAGGAACCCAGGATTGAACCCAAGAGATGTGTTCTCTGATGAGAAAGGTTGGTTAGAGTTGTGGTACGTGCCAGATCAGGAATAGCTTGTACATATATTAATTGGTTGTTTGTTTTGGCAATGGGGATAGTAACCTGAATGTTCTCTGCCAGTGAGTGTCTGCCAGTGGTGATTTGTGTGTGTGTATATATGTGTGGTTGAATGTTTGATATGTTTGGTAGATAGATGTAGCTGTGTGTTTTCAACTGTTCATGAATAAGTGCTTACGCAAGTGTGTTACCTATGTGTTTGTTTGGTCATCAATGATTCTTTCCTAATTGCCATTAGGGAATGATGCGAGCGAGTGTGTGTTTGTGCTAGTGGACAGCTTGCATGTTTGGCTGGAGGGCAGCAGGCCTGGAAAACCCCAGGCACTCTGGGAAAGTCTCCCTCCTCTCTGTCCTTCCCTCTCTCTCTCTCTCTCTCTCTGCCTGTCTCTGTCTCTCTCTCTCTCTCTCTCTCCTTGGGTTTTTGGCAGCAGGGAAGGAAGAAAGCTGCAAGTTTGGGGTCTCATCATCCTCTTCCTTATAAGGGGCTGCAGTCCAGGCCGAGATAAACACACAGATGCACACACACACACACACACACACACACACACACAGAGGGAGAGAAGCAGAAGAATGAGTGAAGATGGTAAGTGTTTTTCTAGGAACTAGTAACAGTGAGGATAGAGGAACTCTGTTTTTCAGTAGGAGATCTAGTCAGAAGGAGTGGGAGAGAGAGAAAGAGTGAGAGAAAGAGAGTGAGAGAGAGCAAGAAAGAAAGGAGAGAAAAAATGGGTAGCATTAGAGTGTAGTGATTGAAAGAGAGGAAGGGCACCTGAGCTGTGTTGAATCCCTCTGGTTCAAGCATTGTTTTCATTGGCACACACACACACACACACACACACACACACACACACACAGGGAGAGGGAGAGATACTCGCTCATCACACCATCTCCCACTTTCAGCCCGACACAAACACTCAATACACCGTCATGCACAGTACACACACATATTCCAATGCTCCACATGTCTGCTGTCTCTGACTCACAGTTTTTCAAACCCATAAATGCACTGATACCAGGCGATGCCATCCCATAGTGGCATCATTGTGGGCTGAAACAAGAACTACACATATACACACACACACACCCCCACACACATTCATTCACACATACTTCCAACACACACAGCCTCATTCACACATACAAACAAACACACACACACACACACACACACACCCACACACATTCATTCACACATACATCCAACACACACAGCCTCATTCACACATTCACAAATACTCACTCAGACATACAGCAAATACACACACACATACACACTCCATCACATTACCCTATTGGAAAGACAGGCATAGATTTCAGTAAAGAAACCCAGTCAAGGGAGAACCTGGGGAGTAAAACATGAAGGTGAAAGTGAGGAATAGAGGTAAAGGTTAACAAGTCACATGCTGTGTTTAGACGACAGTGGTAGTAATGGGGAAGATATGTAGGCTGATTTAATTTAAGTTGCAGATAACACCCACAAATTCATGTAGCCTAACTTAACAGTAATTGGTGAACTAGTAGGTGATCCACCTTACCTGTCCTACTCTAGAGGAAATCCTGTGTGTGTGTGGTGTGTGTGTGTTTGAGTGAGGACAGCGCTCTAGTGGGGCAATGAATGGTTCGTACACGTCATGGAGCAGGATGTTTGAAAGCCTTTGAGCCCTGGCTTTCTATGTGTGCCAGCACCCCACACATCACACACTCATATAGAGACACACACACACACACTACATGCTGTCCTCTTGTCTGTCTCTCATATCTTTGTCCACCCTGGCAAGCCCATCAATGTATCACCATTCACACAACTATGAATTACCTCCATACCACACACATACTCACATAGACAAGGCTCTCATGGCCTCTCATCAGCAAAAAGTGTGTGTGTGTATGTGTGTTACTGGACCACTCACTGTTGAGCTTGACCTTTGAATAGATGTACCTGCTTTACAAGCTGTTAATATGCATAGTTCTGTGTTTGTTTTGCTTTGTTGAGCTAAGAACCATAGCTGGCTAGCCCCAAACTCACGCATACACATATACATTCACATACACATTCATACACTCTCTCATACACACACATAAACACACACACACACACACACTGTCCT
Source organism: Tenualosa ilisha (assembly GCA_015244755.2). NCBI lineage: Eukaryota > Metazoa > Chordata > Actinopteri > Clupeiformes > Clupeidae > Tenualosa > Tenualosa ilisha. The sequence goes on from PYXC01000947.1 coordinate 379,846, forward strand.
TCCCCTCTCAGAATCACCTGTCCACACCACTTATCCACCAGATGTTGAGAGAAGAGCTCAGACCTTTAATGGAGCTCTGTTTGAGCCCAGCATTCATTTCTCTTTCAAGAGTTTACCATTTCTGTGTCCTTTTCCTGTGAGAGAGTGTGTGTGTG
>PYXC01000947.1:382500-387500 GCA_015244755.2 Tenualosa ilisha
CCTCAAACAACAGGGCTATGGGTTGATTGAATAAGGACTATCCATTTAACAGTTTGTGGGGGCGTCTAGCTAAGGCTCAGGACCAGTCAGATCTGCATCCCTAAGAGCTGTTCAAGTGGCCTGCTGCACTTGAGCGCTGAAGTGGTCTGGGCGGCCATGTTTGTTAATGCTGTTTGGCTCAGCTGGATGTTTATGCACAGCAGTGGGAGCGGCGAGCAGGCATGAGAGGGTGGGAACCTCTTCTGTCAAGGGGAACAGGAAATATGTGTGTGTGTGTGTGTGTGTGTGTGTGTGGTAGAGATGTTTCAGCAGTACTGGTAATGTAGACTAGAATTTAAATATGTTGAAATATTGTAGTGTGTTTGTGTGTGTGTGTGTGTGTGTGTGTGTGTGCACGCGCGCATGTGTGCAGTGTCAGTCTCCTGGCAAGGCGTGTGTGTTTATGTGTGTGTTGGATGGGCATCATCAATAGACTAAAAGTGGCATGAAGTATGTTGGTGATAGAATTTTCTAGGTATTTAAAGGCCATGGAAATGTCTGGCTGAGGGTTGTGTCGTGTGTGTGTGTGTGTGCGTGTGTGCGTGTGCGTGTGTGTACGTGCGTGCGTGTGTGTGTGTGCGTGTGTTTGTATGTCCATCCACTAGAGGTGCCTGCATATTTGATGGCAAGACTTCAGTAATACTGGCTCAGCAGGGCCACAGACATGATAGCTGAAGTATTTCCCAGGTGTTAAAAGGCCGGAGCTACTAGGATTAGCTGCTATGTCCCCTTTCTCTTTGCACGGTAGGATTAAACCTAATCTCTAGTGAAGACATGGAGACGTAAAGTCCATACTGTCTTTCTTAAACCCCTACACACACTCTCTCTCTCTTTCTCTCTCCCCCCCTCTCTATCTCCCTCTCTCTTTCTCTTTCTCTCTCTCTCACACCTCTCCATCTTTCTGTTCTTTTTTAGGACCTCTATCCCCAGTCCTTACTTAGCTTGTTACTTGTTGCTTTGTCTTTGAAGTGTACCACACTTGTTTTCTCCCCCTCTGGGCTTGCCAGCAGCACCAGTGAAGCAGTTGTCCTTCGCGCTGCACTCCTCTAGATGATAATGGGGCTAACGCTGGTTAGCTGGAGGCTAGTGTATGAACCAGCCTCTGATGTACGGGGCTGTGGATGACTGTTAGTCAGGATCCACAATAGCGCTCAGAGCAAAGCTTGGTTGTTATTCCGGTCGCTGCCAGGACTATACTAATGCCAGTGTGATCTCACACACACACACACACACACACATTCAGTTATCCATACTCAGTTCTTTTGGTGTCTTTGTGATGCTCACCTATATATTTCCCCCTCTACCACTCCTACCAGTATACCACAGTGGGATCCATTGAAAATAGTGAAATGACATTCGTTCCCTGTAGCCTGCTTTGACCTGCGTCCGGCCAGCATCATTAAATGGGTTTTTACAGGCCGCCAAAGCCACGGGGCTCAGATGTCGACGGCCGTCCCATTGTGCCCAGTCAGAGTATGGGGGCCATGTTGTGCTACACTGGCGACTGCGCTGATAAAAATAGCTGCCAACCCAAACACACACACACACACACACACACACACACAAACATAGGCAGACACACACACTTAACCCCCTCAGGTATGTGAAGTGGGTTTGATGATCTGGTGGGGACTAGAACACCTGGTTCCTGTCATTGCGATTTGTGTGTGTGTGTGTATATGTGTGTGTATATGTGTGTGTGTGTGTGTGTGTGTGTGTGTGTGTGTGTGTGTGTGTGTGTGTGTGTGTGTGTGTGTTAGCACTGAAGCTTGTAGGCGTGGCATTCCACTGGTCACGTTCATATGCGTGCAACACACATTCGTGTGGGGTGTTTGAGTGAGCGTGTGTGTGTGTGTGCGCGCGCACGCGTACGTATTGTTCATGCCTCCCAGTCTTGACATGCAGGTCACTCAACACCCCTGGTGTTTTTGGCAGCTGAATGTGAAGCAACTTGGCTGACTTCTATGGAAATACCTCAGCTATTTTAAAGAGGGTCAAGTCAGAAGAAGGAAAAAGCCGTTTTAATCATTGTGTTTATGAGTTTGTATATGGTGCATGGTGTGTGTGTGTGTGTGTGTGTGTGTGTGTGTGTGTGTGTGTATGTATCCAATACTGGCAGCATATCCATTTGTAAGGCAATAACCATAACACTGACTAACTCCCATTAATCATTCTGAGGTAGGTGTGTGTTTGTGTGTATGTGTGTGTGTGTGTGTGTGTGTGTGTGTGTGTGTGGGGTGGTGGTGGTGATCAGCAATGAGAGGTCACCCTCATTGCCCAAAGGCGTGACTTCATTGACAACTCCTCACTCCTAGCTTCCGGCACCTTCCAGCTAACAAGACATATGAGATTAAATTCTCAGTACCAACACACACAAACACACACACACACTAGAAAATGTCTTTTACCATGGACTTAAGAGTCCAGTGGAAACTACTAGATAAGGAGGCATTCTTCTGAGAATAGACACCTGTGTTTTAGATACTGACCTATTTCAGGTCAGATCCCCTTAACTGGCCTGCTATACTGATGCCTGCCCTGCAGAATTTGGACTCGGATCCCAGAACACTCTCAGTATTCTAGAATCTGTTCCACTGTTTTTATTGTCATAATGCTGACTTCAACGAAGGCGCTATCCGGTGTTTTTCTGAAATAATCTGTCAGTTTTGAGCTGTCTTGAACCCAGCTTTTTGCATTTAGTCCTGTTGTAGTTAATACAGTGGACACACTTGGTAGATTGCAAAGAATGAAGATTTAGGTGACAGAAAGAGATGATGGATGATGATTTTAATAATATATAATGTATTATAATTTAATAATATATAATCTAGTTTTCCATCGCCAAAGGGTATGATGTGGCTAAGACTGTGAATGGATACTGTGTTGAACTGTGCTATACTCTACTGTACTCTATGTTGTCCCTGACCAGCTGGCATGTGTTTGTGATTCCAGATGCTAGGTGGCGCTGCTCTGCCTGTTAACACACTGGTGAAGATCAAAGAGGGACTGCTTAGGCAGAGAGAGCTGGAGATTGACAGGTGAGAACCCTCCTCACATCACTCTGTGTCTCTCACTCCGACTTTTCCTCCCAACCTCGTCCTTACTTTCTCAAATTCACCTTCCCCTTTTGCCTTTCTTTCTTTCTCTCTCTCTCTTCTTCTCTGTCTGTTTATCTCTACCCTTTCTTTCTTTTCCCTCCAGGGACTCTCCTGCTGTCCACTCTTCCGTCCTCATAAATACTGATGATGTGTCAGGTCCTGTCACCAGTAGTCTCCACTCCTCACTCGCTCTCCTTCGCTCTTGCCTTTCTCACAGCCCCTCTGTGTCTCACCTTCACTAGCCCCCACCTCTTTACATAACGTCTATACGTGTGTGTGTGTGTGTGTGTGTGTGTGTGGTGTGTGTGTGTGGGTGTGGGTGTGGGTGTTGTGGGCTGGTAGAGGGAGAGACTAGAAGGAGTGAACTAGAAACACCTGAGAATCTGTGCATTTGTGTGAGTGGAGGAGTGTGTGTCTGTCTGACTCTGTGTGTACATGTGTGTATGTATGTGTGAGACTGTCACACTGTGATGGTGACCTTCAGAAGCAGTTATTCCAGTGCCATGTTCCACAGCGTCTGGACATTGCCTCCCAAAGACAGAGCTGCTGACAGTGTTTAGTGTGTGTGTGTGTGTGTGTGTGTGTGTGTGTGAAGGAGAGAAACACAAAGCAGTGTTTTCTTAATGAGAAGGCCCATTTAGGATACTACTGTAGCCTGCAAACATGTATTCATTCATACATGCAAAGTGTACACCCACACGAGACCCTCTGTGCTCAAAGTCTCTCTCTCTCTCTCTCTCTCACACACACACACACACACACACACACACACACACACACACGCATACGCATGCACACACACAAAAATAACATGAAAGGACACACCTTACACCAACCAACCAGAACAAAGACATACATACACACACACAAACACACACACACACACAGAGGGAGTGAGAGAGCATCCCACCACAGGGAATTGACATGAAAGGCCATGCTGGCTTTGAGTGGGATCTGTGGGTAGGCCCCATCTAGCCCTGCTTGCATTACAGGAGCTCTGACATGCCAGTCAGGCAGCCATCAATCACAGCCCCCTACTCAGCTTTATACAGTCAGCTCAGCACTGCCTGTCTAATTCAGAACCCCATCACTGTGCTCTAACTGCTACTGTACGTCTCTGTACTCTGACGCATTGACCTTAATTTACAGCAAAACATGTAACATTAGTATTTGTAAACATAGTATCTGTGATTTGCCCATAAAGTACAATTTACTTAGTATCCGAAGCTATTATTTGATAACGCTAAAGCAGATTTGAAGTGATGGAGCATTTGTAGAGTATGGCCACTAGGTGGCACTATGGCCAACCTATTTGCTTATACTAGTACCTCATTGTGACGGCACTGCTGGCTGTGATGCCTTGAGCCTTGCCATGGCCGGTCGAGTTTTGCGTTCTCCATTTAAACAATACTGCTGTTGGCACCACTTAATTCAAAGTGGTGAAGCATTTCTTTCTGTCTGTCAGTATGTGAAAATCCCAACGCTAGATGTTTTCTCTGGTGGACTCATGAGTGGGGGGGGGGGGTGTTGGTGGTAGGCAACAGTTCCTCTCCAGATGCCATTGAATCCTAAGCAGCAGGAATTTAGATGCCCTCTTCAAACTGAGCTTTTTATTCAATGAACTCGGTAAGGTGGTCTTGTGTAACCGTGTGGGTGTGTGTGTGTGTGTGTGCGTGTGCGTATGTGTGTGTGTGTGTGCGTGTGTGTGTGTGTCTTCACAGACAAAAGCAGCAGATCCTGCAGCTACATGCCAGAATAAGAGAGAATGAGTTGAGAGCGCAGCAGGTCCTCCACAATCAGAGGGGGCGCTGTGACGAGCCCTACTTCCTGAAAACCAAGGTAAAGTACCTGCTGGGGCTTCAC
>PYXC01000947.1:390000-597500 GCA_015244755.2 Tenualosa ilisha
CAGCAGCGTGTGAGTGAGCTGGAGCGGAGCGTGGAGGAGAGCCAGACGCTCCTGAGAGACAAGGATGAGCAGATGAGCGTGCAGAGCCGACGTGAGCACGAGCTGATCGCCACTGTCCAGAGGTGAGACAGAGATGGAGAGATCCAGACTGGAGAGAAAGGGCAATGGAGGGAGAGGAATGGAGGTTGAGAGAGAGAGAGAGAAGTGGAGAGAGGGTGCGGTACTAGTGAAAGAGAGGTGGGGGGTGGAGTGAGACCGTGTGTGAGTGCAAGTGTGTGTGAGTGAGTTAGAGCGTGCTTGCATGCGGGCGGGCGGGCGTGCGTACGTGAGTGAGTGAGTGCATGCGTGAGTGAGAGCATATGAAAGAGAGAGAGAGAGAAAGAAATGGAAGTGTCAAGGAGAGAGGGAGGAGATAGCAGTGAGATGGAGCAGAGAGAACTGGAGGTGGAGGAGCACAGAGAGGCAGAAAGATAAAGATGTGATGAGAGAAGAGACTGAGCAGAGTGGACAGAGAAATGGGAAAGGAGGAGAGAGGGAGGGAGGACAGACAGAGAGTTCTACAAGGAAGTGGAGTTGGTGTGCACAGAATTGAGGTGCAGACGGTAATGCTGGGAAGAACCAGAATGGATTTATTGATGGATGGATCAAGAGAGAGGGGCTGGGGGAGGGGGTTAGGGAGTGCGAGGAGTCTGCAGGGAGCAGGTCCTGGTAGCCCCTGCAGAGGGGTCACCTGGGGGTTAATAAACAAACACACCAACTCATGAGTGCACAGTCATTAATTACACACATCAATTTGGGCTGAGAGGAGAATTGCATTTACCCCAAGTTAAAACACACACTTTAGTTCCAGCTTCTCAGCCAGCCAGCTAATAGCAGTGGGTTTTACATCCCTTCTCTTAGGAGAGCATCCAGTTGTATATAAGCTGGAAATTTCACCCCAGAAGAGATAAAATGTAGCAGTCTACTCAGCCATATGATACCCCAGTGCTTCACTGAATGCCTTTTTAAGAAACTAAAGTGAGTTTTATTTTTTTTTTTTTTATGTTTTATTTACATTTTTTGGACGCACTCAGCAGTGCTCATCCAGTGACTTTGGGCCACTCTGGTGTTAGCCACAGTCGACTGACGTGTCAAGGCACTGGGTCTCTCCAGCACGTTTTGGGAAAATAGCTGCCTGAAAAAGTCGTCAGTATTCAAGGGAGAGCCAGAGCACATCAGTAGCAGCAGCAGCAGCTCTGTGTCCCTTACCACATGACCACACAAAGGCCAGATTGGCCAAAAGGACCCAGGCTTGAGTCTGCAAGTGACTTTGTAGTATCTCAGCCCCACTGTCCATCTCTCTGTTTCTCTTTCTCTCTCTCTATTTCTCTTTCTCTCTCTCTCTCTCTATTTCCCTTTCTCTCTCTCTCTCTGTCTCTTTCTCTCTCTCTCTCTCTCTCTCTCTTTCTCTTTCTCTTTCTCTCTCTCTCTCTCTATTAAGATACAGTGTCACATAAAGGCCAATAAAACTGCACATTAAACTGTAGTATCACATCTTGTATAATTGTACTCTACGGTTTCAGGATCTCTACGGTTTCAGTGTCCAAAAAAGCAGCAGCATGAACAGCAACAGTAACAACAACAAGAACAATAATGCAAAGTAGCATATTTTGGTTAAGTTAAAGTGTAGACAGAGGTTCATGTAACGCATCACAGAACATCCCTTAGGACGTCCAGGTTTTACAGATACAATCAGAAACAGACATCGTGCTGGGTTAGGAGGGGCAGGCCCCTCTCCTCTCCTCTCCTCTCCTCTCCTCTCCTCTCCTCTCCTCTCCTCTCCTCTCCTCTCCTCTCCTCTCCTCTCCTCTCCTCTCTCCTCTCCTCTCCTCTCCTCTCCTCTCCTCTCCTCCCCTCTCCTTTCCTCTCCTTAGCAGATGTGTAGAAATGGCTCTGGGAGCCCTGCAGTGTCGAGTTTTGACAGCCGGCTGGCTAGTTGGCATCAGGGCCTCTTGCTCAAGCTGGCATTAAGAAAAAAGCACAGAGTTGGCAGAGCTGCCTGATGTGCTTTTGGGACTGGGAGGAGTGAAGAGGAGGTGGGGTGGAGCGGTGGGGTGTAGCGAACGAGCAAGCAGGCACCGCCTTGAGTCTTCGCTTTTCAAGAATAAGCAGAAGAAGTGGAATGTGCCCTTTCTGAGAGCGGGGGCAGGCTAGAGACTGAGTGCTAATATGAAAGGCATTTTGCTTGGATAACAAAAGAGGGCTCTTGGAGAGAACACAGAAAACCCCTGCCAAGGCCTAAAGGCAAATCTCACAATGAAACTATCAGAAACTATCACAATGAAACGGAAAACTAGCAGAAACTATGCTTATGCCATTAAGTCACCCCATGAGTCTGATTCACCACAAATATATGGACTCCCTCCTTGGTCCTTGCTCCTTCACCATTTCAACAAGTTTAATGTATATTGGGGCCAGTAGTTGTGTACGTCGACTTCCAGAGAAACAAACTGAAAACATAATGTCCTTAAAGTAATAACAAGGTTTCACGGGTTAACTGAAAATGTGCTGTGTTAATAAGTTATACGCCTGACGGTGTATAACTTAATGACTATATAGGGTTTGTCAAGTCTTTTTAACTTCTGTCTACTTTTCTCTCTCTCTCTTTCTTTTACTTGTTGTCTCTCTCTCTCTCTCTCTCTCTCTCACACACACAGTCTGCAAGAGAAAGTGGAGCAGTGTCTGGAGGATGGTGTACGCTTACCGATGATGGACCTGAAACAGCTGGAGAAGGAGAACACCAAGCTGCAGGAACAGCATACACACAGCAGCGCGGTGAGAAAACAAAAAAACACAAACACATACACACACACACACATACACGCATAAACACACACACACACACACACAATATGCTATATCAAGAAGATTTAAAAAACTTACACATTACCTAGACACACACACAAGCAAAATGTCAAGTATACCTGTCCACAAACAGGTTTAGACACACACACACACGCACACGCACACAAACAAACAAACTTATAGGATATTGGCAAACACAGACTCTATTAAAAGATTTAGTCATAGACATCAGCTATTTGAGTTACACGTCAAGCAGGCGCACACACAAGGAGAAAATACTTACAGATTTCACACACACATTGACACACACACACACACACACACATACACTCTAACACACACACACACACACACAGACAGACAAACACAGACTTCTATTGAATTTGCACACACACACCCATGAACAGTGGGATGGGTGGTGATGGCATAGTGGTTAAGGAACCTGTCTAGCATGCTAGTAGCCTGGAAAATTGTGGGTTCGAATCCTGGCTGCCACCGTTATGCCCTTGAGCAAGGCACATAGCCTTACGTTGCTTTAAGGGAGACTGGCCCTGATGTAATTGATAGTTGACAACATTTACATTTACATTTATGCATTTAGCAGACGCTTTTATCCAAAGCGACTTACAACTCATCAACTATCAATTGTTCAGGGCCAGTCTCCCCTAGAGCAAATTAGGGTTAAGTGCCTTGCTCAAGGGCACAACGATGGCAGCCGGGATTCGAACCCACAACTTTTCAGGCTACTTACACACTAGCCAGGTTCCTTAACCACTACGCTACCACCACCCCAAATGTAAGTCGCTTTGGATAAAAGTGTCTGCTAAATGCGTAAATGTAAACAAGGTACCCACAAAAACACACATCTTTTAGACTCCATCTTACTGCAGCCCAAAGGAAGAACAGGCAGTTAAGTGCAGCCCATCACAGCACAGGGTGCAGAGGAGAACGCGACACAAAGTGTGTGTGATAATACAGCCAGGGCTTTTTGTACAGGAGGAGCCCTGTAAAGCAGGGAGGCTGTTTACTTTCTCTGCCCTACATTGTAGTTATATTACACACACACACACACACACACACACACACACACACACACACACACACACGCACGCACACACACACACACATATATGCACACACACGCGCACTCAAAAGCAGTGTTGCAGCTTGTTTTCTCCTTAACTTTATTTACACAGCACACACTCTTATGCTCCTGGTCAGAATGCTGGTGTTGAGACTGTGTGTGTGTGCGTGTGCGCTTATATGTCTGTCTTATTGTCTGTTTCAGTTGATTGACAATCAGAAGAAGCAGATTGAGAAGCTCACATTAGAGCTGACGGTAAGTGTGTGTGAGTGTGTGAGTGTGTGGGCGGGTGGTGGTGGTGGTGGTGGTGTGGTGTGTGTAGGAGGGGTGGTTTGGGGGCAGTAAAGAAATATTTTTTGTAGTGCGGTGTCTGCGCGTGTGTATGTATTTAACAGCTAGAAGCACTGGACTAGAGGCAGTGGGAAGATGCGTGAAATAAATTGTATGCCCCCCCCATCTCTCTCTGTCTCCCTCTCCATCTCTCCCTCCCTCTCAGGCAAGGGAGCAGCACTTGAGGCAGGAGAGGAGTGTGTCTCAAGCCCTACAAGAGCAGCTCCAGGAGAAGGAGGAGGACCTACAGACCCTTAACAACACCCTGCAGGAGGTAAAGAATCTCTTTCTCTCTTTCTCCCCCCATCCCAACCTCCCTCCCTCCCTGTTTCTCTCTCTCCTCCCCCCCCCTCCTCTGTCTGTCTCCCTCCCTTTCTCCCTCCCTCTCTCTCTCTCCCTCTCTCCCTCCCTTTCTCTCTTTTATTCCAATCAGCCTTATCATATCTTCAGCACATCATCTCTCTTACACACACACACATACACACACACTCACAAATTTGTGCAATAGCCATGTGTGTATACACACACACACACACACGCGCGCACACACACACGCACACACCAGATCACACTCTAATGGAGATGACAGTACCTGGTAGAAGGTGACCCAGAATGTCCATCAAATGGGCAGTGACCTCACAACTCACATATGTGTCTCATACACACCTGTATTCCCACACACACACACACACACACCTCATTGTCACTTTCTCTTACTCATTCACTCGCACACATACAGATCTCTCCCAGTTTCACTCCCTGCTGTCCTGGTAGTCCTTCCTAAAGCCACCTCAGCCTCTCACTCAGGGACACCAAGGGGCCATTAGCACTGTAGAGCCACTCTATAACAGTAGGTCTGTGTGTGACAGCAGGGTCCAGCAGAGAAATATAACAGTAGGTCTGTGTGTGACAGCAGGGTCCAGCTGTTCTTTCTTTCCAGCAGAGAAATAGTGACTCATCTGAGCCTTGTTGTTGAAAGAATTAGATGTGACTGTAGATTTAAGCTTTGAGTAAAGGAAAGTTGATCCCAAGTTGGAACTGGTTGTTCATTGCTGTGTAGATGATTGGACTCAGCTCCCCACAGATTACTGTGAAGAATTTTTCAAAGCACGCTATAAGTTGAAGTTTAACTTCATTAGTGGGGATTTGTGTGTTGAGTGGATGTTGATGCACACACACTCTCACTCAAACACACACACACACACACACACAGTGTCCTTCCTCTGACCTTGTGAAAGCTCCTGGTCTTTACTGTTGGTGGTTGTCAGATACAGTCTGAAAGGTGTGTTTTGATTTATTCAAAAGCACCTCCTCCTTTCCTCCTCCTCTCTCTCCGTACCTCTTTCTTTCTTTTTCTCTTTTTTTCTCACCCTCTTTCTCCCTCCCTTCCCTCTCTCTCTCTGTCGCTCCCACACCTTGTCTCCTAAAGGTGTATTTCTTGGCTGATGCAACAGCTCTTTGCCTGGGGCCCCCTCTTAATTTTATGCACACATCCGTCTCAAACTTCTATGGGCCCTCTCTCTCTCTCCCTCTCTCTCTCTCTGTCTCTTTCTCACAGCACTCACACACACACACACTCTCTATCACACACACACAGCATACACACACACGTACACCCACTTGCATAGTGCAATAGAGCGCCAGAGCTCTCCCTGAAACCTCACTAGCACTCGACTCTATTCAAAGGCATTATTCAACAGTGTTCTTTCCTAACCTGCGGCAGCCCCATTGCAAGGCCGGCTAAAAAAAATCCTTGTCAGTCGTTGCTTACTGTTTACACATGGACGTTAGTATCTTCGCTAATGAGGCGGTCTTGCATTGTGCATGTGGTCGAGCGACCGAGTGAGCTAGTGGAGAACCCAGGGGCTAGTTGATTAAGCCAGCTTTTAATAGACTTGTCTGTTAGCCCACACTGTCCGCAGTGCTTCGCTTGGCTTCGCTCTGGCCAATCGGCCTCAGCCGCCATCTGCGCCCAAACAGGTGGTTTGCTCACTGTGGGACGCTGTGCTGTAAGCTCCCACGTTTGGGTGGCACGTTAAGAAGGCAGGCTGTCTCCCGAGCAGCTGTCGCTGTAGACATCAACAGTGGTTTCATGGGGAATAAAAACCCTAACAGCACACTGTGGTGTTGGACTGTGCTGTCAACTCGGTTTGTTTTTTTTCTGAATTCCCCATTCCCCTAATCATCCCTTCTTTTTTTACGCCATCTTTCTTCTTGTTTCTTTTGCTCCTTCTCTCTTTCCTCCTGGCTTTCATCCATCACTTTAATCTTATCTCTCACTCCGTGTCTCACTCACACACACACACACACACACAAACACACTGTCACCCACTCCAGCCTCCTGTGCATACCTGTAGTTCAGCTAAGTGCTGGTAGCACCAAGGTCATAGATTGCACTTCCAGGAAGCACATCCTCAGATTAAATGTATCTTAATAAATACAAGTCTAAAGCACATTAGATTTTGTTTTGTCATTACTAAATGGTTTGTCCTTTGTCTCTCTCCCACGTCTCTCATTCCTCTCTTTTTCCCACTCTCTCTATCTCTCTCTCCCTCACACACACACCCTCTCTCACACATACTTTCTCTTTTCTCTTTACTTTGTCTCTCTCTCTCTCTCTCTCTCCCCCCTTACACTTGCACTCTCTTTATCTATCTCTCTTCTCTTCTCTCACTCTCTCAATTTCAGTTTCAATTCACTTCAAAGGCTTCATTGATATGACAAAAAAAACACAGTATTGTCAAAGCATATTTATCTCTCTCTCCCTCAGAACCACAGGCAGGTGGGTGAGGACGTTGTGTTACGGTCGAGCCCTGGGACGCTGACGCAGGAGTCTGGCCCCCTGCTGAAGGAGATGTCCCTCTGCCTCCTGGACCTCAAAGCCCTCTGCAACATCCTCACGCACCGCGCTCAGGGCAAGGAGCCCAACCTTACACTGCTGCTGGGGATCAAGTGTAAGTAGACACACACACACACCATACACCCCATCCTCAAGGCATTAAAAGTTCTACCACGTGTTACCACTTGAGTTAACACACACACACACACACACACACACCATACACCCCATCCTCAAGGCATTAAAAGTTCTACCACGTGTTACCACTTGAGTTACACACACACACACACACACACACACACACACACCATACACCCCATCCTCAAGGCATTAAAAGTTCTACCACGTGTTACCATTTGAGTTACACACACACACACACACACACACACACACACACACACACCATACACCCCATTCTCAAGGCATTAAAAGCTGTACCACGTTACCACTTGAGTTACACACATACACACACACACACACACACACACACACACACACACACACACCCCATACACCCCATTCTCAAGGCATTAAAAGCTGTGCCACGTTACCACTTGAGTTACACACATACACACACACACACACACATACACACACACACACACACACCTCATACACCCCATTCTCAAGGCATTAAAAACTCTACCACGTGTCACTGCTTGAGTTACACACACACACCATCTTCAAGGCATTAAAAGCTCTACCACATGTTACCGCGTGAGTTACACACACACACACACACACACATACACACCTCCCCATACATCCCATTCCAAGACATTAAAAGCCTTACCACTTATTGCCGCTTGAGTCACACATACATACACACACACACACACACACACACACACACACACACACACACACACACACTCTGCTGCTGAATGCTAGCACTGAGTTGAATTGATTTAGTGTGTATATGGGAGTATGACGAGAGTCATAAAGCAGGAAGTAAGAAACCAGCCCCAGACTCACACACCAAATGTGCCCTCATGTGCACTTGTACATTTTTATGACCAAAGAAACACACATACACACACACACACACACACACACACACACACACACACACACACACACACACACACTTGCCCTATTGGGATTGCATTCTCATACACCACAACTGTCAGTTGTTCAACTTGGAATAACTGCCAAAATGTACAACTGGATAATGTTACCCAGAGATGCAGAAGCACACACACTTCTGGGCTCCCTGTTGTCTCACTAGTAATAACTCTGGCAGCCTCCCCATAGCCCCTCCTCACACACACTCACAGACACACACACACACACACACAATACAACACAACACAATTTTTGTTGTTTTGTTTTCAAATGATCCCACTCGACTCAATAAGCACAGAAGTGTATTTGAGTTCATTTCACCGTGCAAAAATGCACATTCAGCGCCCCAGATTGACTGACAATCAATAGCGGTGACTGATTCACTTTGTAAACAGCCATCTCCTATTGAGACTTCAGTGAGCCTCAAACATCCTTGCTTGCGTATGTTTCCTACAGCGGAAAACTTTATGCAATACACTTCTCATCCTCCTTTTCTTCATTGCTGTTTTTATTTGCTGTTTGTTTGTTTGTTTGTTTGTTTGTTCATTAATTTCTCTTATTCCCTGGCTTCATTACTTGCTTAAATAGAACTCAGTGGTGTCACATTTTGTCTGAATAAACACTGCGTGTGCGTGTGCGCGTGTGTGTGTGTGTTGATGTTTATGTGATGACCAATGGAAAATGCAAGTGTTTTGTTAGCTTAGTTTGCTTGGTTCGTCACGGTTCGATGTTCTCCTGCCCGTCATGAAGGGATGGATCTCACCTCCCCCTTCTTTTGTTTCTCCATCTCTCTTGCTGTCTTCATCTTGCCACTCTCTTCATTGTGATGTATCTTATATCTCTGCCCTATTTCACACACACACACACACACACACACACATACACACACACTCACACACGCATACACACACACACAGGACATAAATTGAGAGGGTTCTTGAGAGCACTTTCACCCTGTCACACTTGACTCTTGAGCCATGAAACAGACTGACTCAGCGACAGACCAACACACACAGGCGCAGACACACACAGGATCTCATACATACTGATCTGCTATGCATCTCAATCTGGCCAAATTCATGTCATCTCCAGCTTCCATGAGGCGGGATTAACAGACAGATCCAAGTACCTCTGCAGGCATTGGATATGCCTACAACCAATCAGACTAATGATTGCAGAGAAAAGAGAGTGGCATGCATCACAGTTTGAAGCAAAACACAAGTTAAGCCCACCTCCATCATGTGGGGGTAAATAACAGTTTTTTATTGGTTCTGAATGGGTCAGAAATGGAGATAGGCCCCCTGGCCAGACTGAGATGCATAGCAGATCAGTATCAGTCCCTCTCCTCCTCACATCTCTTCCTTTCTCTCCTTCAGCGATGGGTCTGTCCGGCGATGAGATTGAGTCACCGGAAGAGGACGGCCTGCGGGCGAAGCTACGCGAGGTGTGCCAGCTGCGGCAGGACATCGACGAGCTGCGCACACTCATCTCCGACCGCTACGCCCAGGACATGGGTGACAACTGTGTCACGCAGTGACCACCGCCCGCAACACGCTCCCCACGTCTCTCTCTTTTCACTTGCATCCTCATCCTCATCTTTATCTTCCTCTCGTCAGCTTCTCCGTCCACCTCCACTCTGCTCAGGGTGTTATTTTTTGTTGTAGTTTTTTTTTTTTCTTTCTTTTTTGCAATTTTCCTTGTCTGTCTGTGTGCGTGTGTGTGTGTGTGTCTGTGTGTATGTGTATACAAAGACATCCAATGCCAAGAAAGGAATAAAAAAGGAATACCCCGTGAGATTGAGCAAAAGCAGAGAGAGGACCTCCTTCTTGTCCACCGTAGAATTGAACAGTTTGACCATTTCTCCCGACTACTGAATGTTTGTTGGACTAGGCTGTGAACAAGCTTTTTATTTTATTTTATTTTTTCATAAGGGACGTCAATCTTCAGCTTTTTCCACTTGGGATCTGGAGCAAAAAGGGTTGATATGTCTCTTTTATCTCCTGCGTTGGAAATGTGTGTGTGATTAGGTTTATAGTGGTGTATAGTATTTCTGCCTGTTTTTTTTACAAAGTGTTTCTGTTTTACATTGGACTATTTATTGACTATTAGGGATTAGACATGTCCATGGGTGGAGAGAGTTTTGAGTATCCCACCCAATATGTCTGTCCCTGTAAAGAAAAGGAACTATGGGAAATGTTGTTCTTTTTAATAAAAGCCCTTTTAAATGCAGGCTCACCGGCCAGTAGGAAAAAATCTAACATAAAATGCATGTACCAATGCTGTTCTGTTAAGTGCCTCACAAAGTCAAAGTCCTTATCCTCTTATCTCCCTCTTCTCTATTTCACTGTTCATCCCCTGAAGAACACGGTTGTCATGGTTGCCCCTCCATTAGGTTCTTGTTGGTGGTGTTGACAGTCGCAGGTCGACGTGGCAACATGTTCAACATCTTCAATTACTCACTCATTCCTTCCCTCCATCATGCTTCCATACTCCAGTGTTTCAACACTGACCTGTTTTTGGTGTGCGTTTGTGTGTGTGTGTGTGTGAGTGTAAGGCTTGCCGGTCCCTGGGGTTGGTGAGATATTCAATAGTTGTGTGAGCATGAAAGGGAAAGAAACAGAGGAAAGCAAAAATCTTCAGTCAGTTCAGACAGGGCTTGTACCTATGCTCTGTAATAATAGAAGCAAAAGCCAACAGCCCTGCTGAACACCAGGTCTTTTGTAAAAGAAAATAATAAGAATAATTAATATTTCTGATAGTGTATTAGTACCAATAATCAGGAAATGTTTTAGCGATATACAAATAGCTTTGGTTACAAAAGTGATGGTGATAATACTACTTTGGATAGTCTGTATCCATTTTTTTATTCCAAAGACAACTGTTGAGGAAATAAGTCTATGAGGAAAAATAAGAGTAATTCTTTCAGATGTATGTGTTACAATGACTTCGATTTTACTGAGAAATAATTTTAATGGAAATGTATCAGACACAAAGTCATTGCATCATCCTCTCTTTAACTGTGGATGTATAATCTTTGTTTTATAACGACGACTATGTCGGCTAACAATGCAAATGTTGACGTATGTGTATTTTTGGTTCCTCAGGTATTTTAAATAGACAGTATTATCTGCGCCTGTGTTGGTGTCATACCACAAATTTAATCTTAAACTGTAAACGTTTTTTGTTGTTGACTTTTTTTTGTTGTTGTTATTCTTATCTTAAATTTGCTCCACAACAGAAGTTGCACGGCACTTCAGGAAAAAAAAAAAAAAAAAAAAAACATCAGGAGTTAGTGTAGTGATGTTTCAGTCTTACAGGCCTCAATATATTTGTGTCCATCAGTGAAATAGGATTTTCTTTTAATGGGATTCGGTCATGACAACCTTTTGCGTCATTCTTAATTGTTGTTTTGCAAATGTGATGAATGTCATGCATTTTAATGTTTTATTTGTGTTCTAAAGACTTGCTAAGGTAGTTTGCTGTTGTATTTTACATAGCAATAGAAATGCCCCTTCCCTGGCTTCTTCTGCATGTTTTGATGAATGTTAACCAAAACAAATGACGTTCTCAGTATGTTTTTGAAGAACATATGTTACTGTGCATGTTGTTGTAAACCAGTGCTGTACTTATTGTGTCAAACTGATTGTCAGGAACAAACCGGATTTCGACTAATGGATTTGGGGGGGGGCGGGTTCAACGCAAAGCGTCTCACACACAAAACTGCACCGTGCTATGCAACTTTCACATTTACCAGCGAATGTCAGATGAGATGGGTTAGCTTTTTTGGTGCCTTCACAAATCTATGCAGCAGAGAGACGAACTTCACGAACTGACATGGTTAGTATTGACACATGGCTGTTATAACTGGCTGTGTATTTAGCATTTTGGTTTTACATAAAGATAACTGTATTGTGTTAACGCTTACCGAAATCAGGTATTTACCACTGAGTAAAGACCATTCAGGTTTTTAAAGTTAAAATCCTGCTAAGCTTTTGCATTGAGTTTACTCTGTCATACCACCTGTCACCAGGTTTATATTAATGTTTTTTTTTTTTTTTTCTTTAACATTTTTTGGGGCGGGAAGCTGGCATATCCACTTTTCCCAACCCCTCAGCTAACAAAAGAAATGCCATTAATCATAGAGACACAGCTGTCAAACAAATGCATAAGTGTTCAGGTTTATGCTGGCTGTGATCACATCTCTGAGGACTTGAAGATCATGGAACATGACATGAACATGTCATCTAGTCACATGCAAATCACAGAAAGAGGGGAGGGGGAGGGGGGTTCAGCATCAGGTTGCTATGGCCGATTCTCCTGCACTGTGGTTTGACAGAGCCACTGGCTGGCTTACTTAAAATGTTGGACACTTAAGTTTTTGTTTTGTTTTGTTTTTTTCTGACATTTGTTTATAGATTGTAATTTTTTTGGTGAGTTTTTTTTTTCAGCTAGATTTTACAATGCCAAAGTTCTATTTATATACAGATTTCATAGAGTATTAAGAAGTATTTTTCCATTTTGTAAAACAGTTGATTTTTTTGGCCCTTTTATTTGTACAGATGGTAAATAAAATATTTTTCTATTAAAAAAAAGTCTCTGTAGTAATTTGTAAATCTAGTTCTCACTGGTTTATTGATTAGCAAGTGTATTTTTTTAGTTAAGCATTAGCCTGGTGAACCACACTCATGATAGTAAGTCTGGAGCTTCATCAAGAGGTTACAATTTATTTACCAGTAAACAGGCAATGTGTTTAAAACTGTTTCACTGCCTCCAAAAGTTCAATCAACTGTTAATGTATGTTTGCATGTTATCTTCTGACTGAGGCTGTGCCTTAAGAGTACAAACTGTGGAAGAAATATTAACATAACATGTAGGAATTAGTCATTTTATTATTCTGGGTACTGGAAAGAGTACAGAGATGAACCTAAAGATAAACAAATAAAAACTAGACCTAGCGCAATGCTGTGTCAACCTGAACCTACGCTTGGTGTGCAGTGGGCGGTGGTTAAGGTACCTGGGTGGTATGCAAGTAGTCTGGAAAGTTGTGGGTTTGAATCCTGGGTGCCTTTTTATCATTTTATCATTCTGGGCACTGGAAAGTGCAGAGATTCTTAAAAATAAATGAATAAATAAAAACTAGGCCTAGTGCAATGCTATGCATCAACCTGAACCTAAACCTGGGGTGCAGCAGTGGCATGGTGTTTAAGGTGAGCAAGGCACTTAGGCCTAAGGCACAGTAAGGGAGAGCATTTATTCAGCATCTGTTAAATGCATAAATGTAAACCTCATGTTAAATGAAAGGGATTACTAGTGAGCCAAAATGCCTTTTTTTTTTTTTTTTTTTTTTTTACATTTGGAGAGCTTACTTTTCTTTGAAACGGTCTGATCTCAATATATCCAATAGCCTAAATAAAGGCAGGGATTCAATTTCCTAAAACTGACCAAAAAAAAAAAAAAAAAAAAAAAAAAAAAAAAAAAATTGCCCGAAGCAAGCAAGTAATTTCATTCAAAACCATTTACGTCCCCACAGAGCAACTGACGGAACATTTCTGGACGGTGGCATTTGAATAAACAGACAAGACAACGAGCTGAATATATAAAAACTCATGACAATAGGTAAGCTCAATGTGGTTTTATTGGTCATCCTGCGTAGCAGGTCTTGATTCATGACCATGATTTAGTGAATGCAGCCTACTTCAGGCAACCATCACTGTAGCAATACATCCTGTTAAATAAAAATTAAAAAAAAAAAAAAAAAAAAATCTTAACCAAAAAAAGTGGATTCATAGGAGTGCGTCATGATTTTAAAAATTTAAAAGGGTAGATTAAAAGTAGATGTAAAAACAGGAGTCATTCATCTTCAGACATTTACTTGTACATTTAACACATGCACCACAAAATAAGTGAAAAAGCAAATATATACATATATACAAGCATCAGGTGTTCCAAGATTTCCAAAATATTTACAAGCAGTGTTAAACTGTAAAGTCCCAATCACAGACAAAACACCAACACAAAATTGATGCTCTTTAACAGGTCAAAAAAAAAAAAACAAAAAAAAAAAAAAAAAAAAAAAAAAAAGCATTTACATCCAAAAAGAGCTCTAGTAGGTGCTTGAACAGCCTCACAATAGAAGTTAAAAACACTTTAAATAAAGGGCTGAATTGATCATTGGATGACCATTTAAAAAGCTTCCAGCTTTGGGCCAAGTCTACTGACCCCCATTGGGCACATACAGTCTGTGGGTATAGGTGTGTGCCCGGACCTGGTACTCGTAGAAGCCCAAACTGGCGCGGGCAAACTCCAGCACCATCCCCTTCACTGCTTCAAGGTAGAGCTGATGCCCAGAGTGCAGGTACATCCAGATGAGACGGCCCAGCTGTGCACTTGCAGAGTCTCCATGGAGGGTATCTGCAGACCACAAGCACATTGGGAAAAGCACGTCACACACACCTCAGTCAGCTGAGGACAACCCCACCACAACACAAGACTTTAAATAAATGCAATTTCACACAAACTGTCATATCTATAGCAGCATGTTGAATTGCAGGCACACGCGTGCGCGCACGCACACACACACACGCACGCGCACACGCACGCACGCGCACACACGTTCCCATCTCTGCTGGCAACTGGAGCAAGATCGGCATGTGCGGCATCTGTGACTAACAATAATTAGACAAATGAAAATTTTCTTGACCTTTGAGAGGATGGTACTGAGGGGATGGTACATACTGGCTATATACATTTCTGTTCTCCTCAGAGAGTTCACCCCCAACAGCACAGCAGTTCCTCTCAAACCTCCTCCCACTTTTCAGGTGTCCTGCTCGATTATGTCTATCCTTGCCAGTCCTTGCTAGCCGCCAATCAATCAGCCTTTGAGAGACCTTCGAGACGACAGGAGTGCACCACTCAAGTAATCAAGACTGATGTGGTGGCAGACATCCCTTACTTTGGAAATCAAACCCCAAACCATGAGTCATGTCACAACAAGTGAATCCAGCCAAGCTAGACTGCGCCAAAGACCAAACAGAATGAGTCATGTTTTCCATACATCCATACTGTTATTCTACAGAGCACGTAGCATGCATCCAACCAATAGGTTAAATTAATTCACAGTGACCAACCTTCTAAGGTGTTTTTTTTTTTTAAGTTAATATCCAAGCAAAAAGCCACAGTAAAAGGAATCAGTTAAAGAATTGACTTGAGGAGAGCATGTAACTGAAGTTGACTTAAGCCCTGTATGGCAGCCATGATCCAAGATCAGGACACATCACTCAAGTAAAAGCATATCAGATACAAGGAGCCAGATACCAGAAGAGTTTGATCAGTGCTAGATCACCAGAAAGCTAATTACAACCAGGCCGATTCATAGTAGCAAACTCAGTACAGCACATCACTGCTTCTAGTGGAAAATGTACAATGGCAAACCAGGTGGCAACCAAGGATAAAAATGTCCCAACGTGGCCCAGCAGTCACTCGTACAGCACGCCAAATGGGGTCTTTCCAGGAAGCTTTTTTTGGCTGGAGTTAAATATGATGAATGAGCTCAGTGTTGAACCTGTCTGATAAACTGGTGGTCATTAAAGAGGGAAGGGTCAGGGAGTCAAGTAGTAAGCAAATCTGATAAATCCTAATCAGTCGTCTCACGTGGCGCTGACGGCCCTGTCACAGCGCCGGGGGATAAATGATAAATGGGCTCCTGAGCAGACACAGGAGAAGTTGTATGCCGCGCCTCACTCAACAGCCTCTGATCACTGGTCTTGGGGTGGGTGTGTGTGAACACAAATAGAACTGCCTCAGCTCAAAAATCCATCAATATTTCCAGTATAAAACCAGATGCAAGACAGGATGAAAACAAGGGCACTTGTTCTTCGACATCCCACTATGGACACTTTGTGGCCGACACAACTGAAGGCATACTGCAAGTCCTCCATGAAACCGCATTTTAGCCCAACCAAACCTATTCATATGCCCACAATGCAAGTCAGCACATAGTAAAATACTTAACTGTTTAAAGCATGTTAGAGCCAAATACACAATGTTTTACTCTATACACAAACAGGCCAAAATTGTATATTCTCTACTCTTCTGCAAAGCCACCGTCCCACCAGGACAGCTGGCCATGAAAGTCATTGAACTGCACCTATGGGACCCTTCCTTTTTGCCTGCATCAGCCAGACTCTCCAGAACAGCTGATGAACTGATTCTGGCCTCACAACAAAGCCCACTGGAATTATGTGGGCAGAGGAAGGATCATCATTCAAGACTAATTAGTAGCAGCTACTGAAACACTTCCACTTTTCAGCAATTGGACTTCTGCAATTTGAGCAAGCCATGGTGCTACTAAAGCCTGTTACTTTAATACTCAGTGGTGCCTAGGGTCAAATTATTTTTAGCAGGAACAAACATTTTCTATTATAATTTTTTTGTGAGAAAAGGAGAAAGCAAGACACAAAATTCATACAAGCATCCAGCAAGACTGAGGCATGCCCTGATTCTTACCCTGGGGGATCTTGGTGTCGAACTCCAGCAGGGAAAAGAGCTCATCTGTGAGGAATTGCCTGGCCCAATTATTCTCCTCCTGGTAGAGCCAGTTGTGAATCAGCCTCTTCCTGCGCAAGAAGCCCTTGACATGGTCCAGGTAAATAGAGTTCCCCGAGACCAGGTACAGTCTGAAAGGAGGAGGAAATGGGGGGGGAATAAATAAATAAGCAAACAGCCATGCCAGGTCCCTAACAGAAGGGGACTCTAATTCAACTGGACTTTGTTGGTTTGAGGTGAAAGCAAGGTCATATCATGGCTGAGGAGACATTTGAGAGAGAGAGTAATGCCTTTTTAATGAGGGCGAGGCAAAACAAAAAAAAAAAAAATCCAGGACTGGATGAAACAACTCATGTAATCATTCGTGTCATACAAATACCATGGCATTTTATTGACATTATGGATGTAACAAATTTGCTTTACATAAGCAAACACACAGCAGATGGTCAGTGCTTTGGATCTGTACTTTTACTGCCTTCAGAGCAAAAGTCACTTGACTGTAATAGTCAGGCCCTGATTTGAGTGATGGACAAAGTCTAATGAAACTAACTTAATGTTTAATGACTAGACAAAACCACCCCATGAGCAGTAGTGTTAATATTGTTGTCTTGCAGTAGCTATGGTCTCTGCATGAGAATGTTGCCTGTATCAGCCTCCAGCCAGTTAAAACTGGATGTCAGTGTGCAAAATTACATCAAGAAATGATCTAAATGGAAACACTTCTAATCAGTGCTGTGAAATGGCATTCTGATGTATCTGATATAAACACACATACAATGAAAATAACAGGGGTGGTGGTGGGGGGGTGCAGTACAGCATTACCAGTGCAGCCTCCCCATCAAAACTTCTCAGGTTAACCAACCTTCAAAGAAAAAACAAAACACAAGCTAGAAACTTCTCATTCTCCACAAGCCACTCTAGGTTCTACACTTGAAGCCTGAGGAGAGTGTTTGAAGTTGTTCCACTTCTTGCACCAAAGTCCTGACGGGGGAGAGAGAGTCTCAAAATGGCGACCAGTAGCCCGATTCAAGGACATCAGAGTAACCCTTTTTCAAAAGTTTCCTTCTCACTTGAGAAAGAAAAAAGGGAGAGGAAGGGGATCAAGCCAAGAGGCCTGCCTTGAATGCTGAGCGCTCATAAAAGTTTCAGGCAGTTTGATGCAGTGTTTTCATAAAGCAGAGGAGAGAGGAGTCAGGAAGGGCAACCCATTGCTCAGGCATTTTGAGAAACACATCGTACAAAAAATAATAACGAACGAGACGGTTGATCATTTCTCTTTTTAAGGATAAAAACTTATACATCAATTCCTGCAATTCCAACAACGGCCAAATCCCAATGCCCCCTTAACCCTCTAGAATTTAACAAGCATGAATTAACTTCATGATCAGCATGTCAGTTAAGTCTTCAAGAGCTTACGGTTAGTTGGGGAATATTGGGACTCAAGTCAATGAATTCTGCCCTTTCCAGGACCTTATTCTAATCTCTAATTGGCTCCACCCCCCCTACCCCCATCCCCACTTCACTGCTCAAACTCACTTGTAGTATGGCAGTGTCTCAATCATCTTCCAGTTGACGTAGTTGGCGGCTGTCTCTTCCAGTGCGCACACACGGTTCATCTGCACCTTGGCCACCTGCCAGAAGCGCTCATGCTCCACCAGCGTCACCCACATCTCCTGCCGCAGCATCAGGTACACCCCTGCCAGCGTGTCCTCGTAAACCTGAACGAACGAACACACACGGAAGGATCAGCGGCAGACTGCTACCTCAATAGTAAGCTTTCAAGGACAAGAGTATATACTTCATACCTAGTGGAGGTCATCCAACATTTTAAGTGTTGTTAGCTTGTGTCTTTGGCATACTGCCAAGCCTAATCTCCCATGAGGGACAATTAACTGTAGACGCATTAACCAAGTTATATACACACACCTACAGTAAACGTTGTTTGTTAAACATTGTTTGGGAGGAGCCCAAAGGCTTGATTAATGGCCATCACTCAACCCACTTCCATTTGTAGGCGACTTAAACCTCCTTACCTTCCCACTACGTCACGCGCCCCAGCGTTTCAACACCCCCCCCCCCCCCGCCCCCTTCCATTTTACTACCAGAACTAAGCTCATTCCCCTCATTCATGAACTTGCACGAAAGCTCCGCTATTGCCATTCTAGGGCCATGGTTCACTACCAGGCCAAACATCTTCAACCAGCACTCAATATCAAGCAATCTGATTGGGTGAACTAGTGAATATGTATAACAATTTAATGTTGTGGACAAAAAAAAAAAAAAAAAATGCTGCCAACTGAAAACTATGGAGCACAAGAAATGACTCCCCAACAAAAGCACTACAACAACTTAGCCAAAGCATCATCAATCAACAGTGTGAGAAAAACATTGTAAAAAGTGACTATTATAAAGAATATCAGGATTAACTGAATTCAACATGGGAATTCAGAGGCAAAGATGGTTAAAGTAGTCAAAGAGTTAATTAAATTGTTTGTTAGAATGTTCAAAAATCCCCTGTTGACGGATTAACTCTCCCTCAATCGCTGCTCCCACAGTACAGTGTGAACACAGCCTTGCCTGCGGGTGTGATGGACTGGTTTAATAAGCGAGGGCACATGCAGTGGTAATTGAGTGGGACATGCACCGATATGCCTATAATACACTTACACAGCCATTAGATGGGCAGCGCGTGCCCCATCATTACAGGCTGCAGCCATGACCTGTGAAATCTGCTGCAACAAGCTAATGAAGCAAATGGTGCTTAATGTTGCCCGATTCACACTGGCCTAATGTTTAAATGCCAAGGGAGGGGACCGAAAAGGCATGTGTGCAGATGCGACTGTGCGTGCATGTGTGACGAAGGGTCTCATCAAGGAATTCTGCCATGCAAGCAAAACTACTGACCACTCTCTCCTCTCCTTTTGTGTCCCTTAGCCCATTAACTTCACTCTTTTTTACATGAAGGCAAAAGCACAGGTCACACAACTGCATAGAATTCAACTATCAAAGAGACAGTGCATCTTCAATTTAGATTTTTCAAAATGGAATTAAAAGGATACATTTTCAGAGGAGGGGGACATCTGTACCTTTTTGCGTTTTAATTTCCCCCAGTCACGGCCCAGGATCCAAGCAACCAGTGACTTGCACATTGAAAAGTAGTTTTCAACAGTCTGGATTCCTATGGAGTGAACAGATCACCATTTTCAAACCATCTGATGACCCTTTGCTAAAGCAAAATGACTCCCCACCGTAAGCATTAAGGTAAAAATAAACTCCAAAGATTAGGATACAACTGTATCCAATCACTCATAAGCAAGCCAAAGGTGGTGGATTCTCAAAAACAAGTGGAGCACTACAAAGCAATCAGTAAAAGATGCGTGACGAGGCATTCCCTGGAGGGGGCACCATTTTAAAGCAATTCATATTATCGGCCTCCCAAGACACTATGTTTACCAGAGCTATTCTATGAAGACTATCAAATCTGACCTTCACATGACAGTTTACAGTAGTAACCTGCATTAAAAGTATAAAATTCTTGCAATAGTGCTACACTCAACATTACACTTGCTTAATAAATCAACTAAAAGAGGGAATCTAAACTAACACAAAAACAAAACTAATATAATATACATTTCCCTGCAATGGCTAGATTTTAGTTCACAGCAGGGTTTTCAATCTTGGAACAACAACAGCAGCAGCAGCAACTAATTATGGAATCAACCAATTCTTCACTCACCAACGTTCTCGTCCCCTCCAGCTAGCTTGCCCTTCCAGTAGTCACTGGTGATGCTGTGCAGAGAGGCCAGGTAGCGCATGTCACACAGCGTCTCTCCCCAGGAGGCCACCTTGCTCTTGCTGTGCTGTCGCCAAAGCAGGTAGATGGAGCGCAGCTGCCGGTTGAAAGGTGAAGGCTGCTGGAAAAGCCAATAGGTGAAGAGCCACTGGAAGCGGCACTGGGTGTACTGTCTATACAGGGACTCCAGGTCAGTGTGATCTGATAGGGGAGAAAAGGGCTCTGCCATATTAGCATGTTCATCTACTCCACCTTTGAAGAAAGGGCTAAAGTGCAGAGAACAACAAAATTAGCCAAATAGCAACTACGGTTTTGGGAAACCCATGCATGAATATGAAACTAGTTTGGCGTCACCAAATCTCACTGGTTCTAACTAATTACACCTCAGCTGTACAATTTGATGTTTTTTGATGGTTACATCTAATCATTACAACTCAGTTATATAATGTCACTTATGATGCTTACACCTGAGGCAGAACGGAACCCTAGGCATAACAGAAAAAGGACTGGCTGAGAGAAAGTCTGATTTGTCTCAAGTTTCTCTAAGAAACTTTCTGTGCTCTACTGTGTTTAATTAACGTTTCCCCAGTCCCCAACTAAGCATGCTTTTCAACAGGGTCAGGTCAGACTAACCTGCCCACCCACCAAGTGTCAGAGATTTTTAAGTACCACTGGCCTGATTCATTCATCACTTCCATTTTCATTTCCAGGTTGAATCATAGGCAGAGAACGCAGAGGAAATTAGAGGAAACTTTCAATTTCAGAGCAATCTCCAAGTCTGCCATGGCTTGCAGTAACCATGCACTACAGTGGGCGTCTAACTAAATGGCACTCATCCTAGAGCGTTCCAGTCTATCTGACCATATCCACGAATGCGTAACAAGAACCCACAGCAAGAACCCAAGTTAATTAAGTCTGCACCATGCTGCAATATAAATAAAACCTGCGGAGCATAACAGCAGATTAATCTGAGGCTACGCCGCCGGATTCATGACACGCATGCACGATTCTATACCAGTCAACCAGTCAGGTAGCCGACAGCGTTCAGTGGAAGATTACAGCCAATCTAAGAAA
The DNA here is from genome assembly GCA_015244755.2 of Tenualosa ilisha. Classification (NCBI taxonomy): domain Eukaryota; kingdom Metazoa; phylum Chordata; class Actinopteri; order Clupeiformes; family Clupeidae; genus Tenualosa; species Tenualosa ilisha. The sequence continues at coordinate 411,574 of PYXC01000947.1, forward strand.
ATATGATATGACATTATAACAAGCTGAATGAATGACATTGACTTTAAATTGAAAGACGAAACGGAGTTGAATGAAACGTAGGAATGCACGGTGCTGAATACAGAACTGCAATGCAAATTTATCCAAAGTACTTCTGGTACTGTGACATTTACGGTGTTTTAAAAAAAAAAAAAAAAAAAAAAAAGGGAGATTCTCTATTTTGTGAAGGGTCAAAAGTTCAGCCGGACATCTACAGGGGGATCCGAGACCTAATCCAGAGAGGAAGCGGTCCTTGTGTCCAAAGCGCGCCACAGAATTCCTCCCCTCAAAGACTCGCCGGCCGATCAAAACGACTTTGAAGTGGTTCAGTAGTGCAAAAAATTGGATTACCTTATTTTTTCCCCCTCGGGCTCCTGACATTTTTTGTCAAAGTTATGAAAAAACAGCAAAGGGACAAAGTTCACACAAGGCCTTCAAGCCGATGCCAACAAGGACGAGACAGAAAAGCCAAACACATACATCAGCCTCTCAGACTTAAGAGATAAAACAAAGAAAGATGGAGCAAGCCAAACACTGTCACAACAACCTAGAAAACCACAGTCTAAAACTGCTCATCTTCGTCATCGCAAATGCTGAGAGATCATACTGGTTTAAACAGAGCCATTATTTAACTGGTAAAATTCGGCTGGGTAGGAAAGGGGTACACACAGTGTTTGGAAAAGGCTTTGCTCCTCGTGGTGTACTACATCAGTTTGTACAGATTAAGCCGAAGGCGTTTTACCATTTCTGCTGTGTTGGTCCAGAACATGCTGAAACACTAGCGCAACACCTCCATGGTTCGCAACTGCCAGGTTATACAACTCTTTCCACTCGAACCTCACAATGTCGCCTTCATCTGACTTCTCTGAGAAAAGAGATACAACACACATTTATTTTTTTAAAAATCAAAAGTTGCATGAAAACGGTGAGAATAAAGAAAATAAGGTGACTGTAAAGGTGTTGAGTTAATCTGTCAGGTTATGCATCAAAGTCGCAAAGGACAGAAGATGAATTGCTAATGTTACAGGCCATATCAGAAGGAGCTGGCGTACCTTTAACTTTGGACTCCAGCACGTCTCGAGCTACACCCCATAATGACTCAATTTCGATGGAGGGTAGTCTAACCGATGGCAAAGGCACATTTTCTTCTAAAACTAGCCACTGAATCCAGTACTTGTGGGGAGGGTTGGGAATCTCCGCGAATAGTTTCTCTTGGAGGGACCGGTTGCAGTGGAGGTTTCTGAACAGCGCTCTCCACATGAAGAGAAGACGGAAGGCATTTTTGGCAGACATTGAGCATGTGGCTGTGGGCATGGGTACTTCGAAAGAGGCCTGTGAGGTGATACAATAAATGACTTTCAGCCAACAGTTTCCCAAAACACTGATACAACAGAAGAGTGCGCAGTGATAATAGTGCGTATTTGCGATGTACACGTGGGCCTACCTGGAAGTGTTTCGTCCACAACGAGTTGCAGGAACTTACTCGAAAGAGCGTCCTGCAGGTGCTTCCAATCCTCAACAAAGACACTGGGTCTAGCTCGCGCAAAATGAGAACGAGGACTTCATCGCACAGGTGTAACAGATAAGTGTCTGTAGTGCTACACAACTGTGTATTGTCTGTCTCGCACTTATTCTCAACTTCAAGTGAGGTGGCGGACAACAAGGAAAATTGTTCCTGCAACTCGTTCTCCCAGCTCCCGTCTAGAAGCGCCATTACCACACCATAGCCACTTTAGGATCAGATAGCAACGATATTTAATTATCAGGGTAATACCATTCTACGTCTGAGGAGGGGTATCATACCTAGACCTGTCTGTTAAATGTTACAGATTTCTCTACAAATTAGCCTACCTCTACAAATATTTTACCTGTCGAAAGGTGGGATAAACTGCCAGAAAGCCACAGGTGGTCTGTTTGTGATCAACCAATAAATGTATCACTACTGAGGACTATTGATAGGTAAATTGTTTATTGAAATGAAATAAATACAAATCTTTTACATTTGGCTAATTATTGAAACCAAACGTTCACACACCACTTAAGAACAACATTGAAAGAAGCTGTACAAGGAAAACTTAACAGCTGGCAAAGCTGTAGGCCTACAAGCGTACAATTTCCTTTTTGAGAGGAAACAGTACAACACACTACTTAATCTGTATCACAGACAACAAATATGTTCATAAACTGAGCGGAGATGTTTTAGATGTTTCTAATATGTAAAAGCAGAGACTGCAGTGTTTTAGAAAATGTTTTGTTTAACACAATTGTGCAATCTAATTTGATTTATTAACCACTTAGGATTTTAGCAGTGATTAATCATCCTTTATGGGGTCATCTAGATCAGAGGTTGTCAAACTGGGATAAAATACTTCTAGGGGTACTTGGATCAATTCCAGTTCGGAAAATAATCTGTGAATGTGTTCTCAGCACTCACCGGCATACAGATAGCATGGAAAAAGATCTTACACTAAGACTATCTTCAAAAACAACCCAATTCATTCTACATTGTTGTTTTCCATATAATATGTGTTATCATTTTGTGCAGCATTTTGTTTATTTATCCAAAAAACAATTGATTGTTAAAGTGAGCGGTCCATGATGCAGGGAGTAGCCTACTTGGTACTCTGGGTACTCGATAGGACTCGGAGTGTCACAGGGGGTACGTGACAGTTAAAAGACAGTTTGGGAACCACTGATCCAGATCTAAAATTGTCAGGAAAAACTTTGCTAAACAAACAGTGATGCTTTATCTTCTATCTTAAGAACACTGATTGGTGTTTCATGTTTAATGTAGAGAGATGTGAAACCTTTACCACAATTAAAATGTCTCAAGTTGCTTATCAGATATAGCCTGGTTCTCACATACTGATTTGCTATGCAAAAATCTGTTTTACTCATAATTCTAAAAACCTCAACTGAGTTATAGTTAAGACACATTTCAAAACTGCACTATTATCTGTATAACCCATTCGGTTGTTGATGTATTCTTACACTCTATTGGCCTGTGAAATGTATGGTTTCAGGCAGTCCAGAACAGATATTGCAAAGTAGGATGTGTGAACATGCTTCACATGCTCAGCAGAAATAATGCAACTTGAACACAGACTTAAATGGATAGATAGCATATGCAGAGGGTGCAGGGAACAACCTCACTACGCACTAAGAGAAACTTTAAGTTGCATGTTGTAATGTCCTCATCTTCAAATACTTTTGAGTACTGTAACGTGACGTGAAATACTGCACTGCAATGACTCAAATAACTAACATTTTTTACTTATGCCACACAACGCTATGCTCACTAAATCCTACAAAAGCACACTTGTTTTCTGAATGAGAAGTTTAAGCAGTCAGTCTTATTCAGATGAACCTAAAATGAGAGTTTTTGATTTATTTTTCCCGATCACTACAAAAATCACTACAGGTGTCACAAAACATTTTTGCCAGATATATTTCATATTTTATCATTATCATAGTTCGTTTCCCTGTATCACAGTCAATGAAAATTAATTTACAAAATCATGTGAATGAATGACACATTTTAATTCTCTGAGTCTTTCAGTTTTCCCAAACGTGTTTTAGCAGTCGTATTCTATCTTATCTTTATTTCTCTGTGATCCCAGTCATAGCTGACTTTTATTTTGACTCACGTGTTCTTTTCATCAGGCCTATCAGAATAAGTAATTAGAAATGTAATTAATATGAGCATATCATACAAAGACTCTCAAATCCCATGTTTTTCACAAACTTGTTTTAGCAGTGCAAACTATACACCAGTGACAAGAAAAACAGAACAGTAGGCTACAGTGTAAGAAAGAAGAAGAAAACAAGAAAATAAAACAAGTTTAAAAATACAGCAAATTCAAATACTTGAGCATTGTACAGTTACTTTACAGTATAGAAATACAGTATTTTACAAAAATGCATGAATAAAATAGATGCTGTAGATGAGATGATACTACTTTTGATTGAGCCAAGTTGAAGTCCCTTTTTAGTACACTGATGTTTACATTCTTAAATAGGTGATGCTAAGATGGCAGGTCTCTCTAAGAGCCAGATGAGCTGGCTGGCATCTATACATGCTGTATGTATAGAGAGCGTCTCTCAACTTTTCTTCTCTTATTATCTTATTTATCTATATCTGTATGTATAGAGAGCGTTCTCAACTTTTTTTTCTTTTTTTTTTTTTTTTTTTTTTTTTTTTTTTTTTTTTAGTTTCTTTTCATTATACATGCTGTATGTATTGAGAGCGTCTCTCAACTTTTCCCTTATCAGCACATCTTAACTTTCAAAACACATAAAAAAAAAACCTTCACACTTACTTATTTGAATTAGGCTAAAGAAAATGCATGTATGGTCCAAATCAGCGTTTAGTTAGAAAGTGTTCTTATAGAAACTAAGGTTTTTTCCCCATCATGAATGGCAAAAAAATTGTTATGTTGATATACTGATATATTCCATGACAAGTACACTATGTTTGCATTAGGTTGATTTTATGTTTGGCATGGTCACCCGTGCCTATATGTGCAGAACATTAGGCTGGAGTGATAGAAGATTGTATTCTGGATTTTATGCACATAAGCCTGACAATTTACTTTACATTCAGATACATGATGTTTAAGCACACAGTTCCACTACAAATCCCTGGTCAGGAAACAAACCTTATCAAATAAACCACCAAGCAAGGGCTTTGGTAAGTTAGTCTCTGTGATGATATACTGCATGTATAAATCATGATTGCTTTAAAATTCAACTGTTTTACATTTAAAGACAAAAGTATTTTATTTTCAGTATCTAGAAATTCAACATTTAAACACCAAATAAAACACAGTAGATGTGTAAGGATGAATTAATGTTTAACACAACTTCAAAAGCTTTCCTGGATTCCTTTTTTAAATATCCAAATAACTAAAACGTCTAACATCCTAGCATAGAAGATAACACATAAACAATTAACTGAAAACCAACAAAATTCTTGACAAGTGCATTAAAACTGATGAGCATACAGTCACCAACACTAACAGATGAATGCTCATCAAATAAAAGAATAATTTCTCTCCACTAGCATACCTCATATATGAGATGATAGATTTCATAACATGAATAAATATACAAAAAAAAACAACAAGCAACTGTAACGCCAACTGGTCAACCAGTCAATCTGTTTTTTCTCAATTTGGAACATCAACTAGGAGGTTGCGGGTCTGTGGACAAGCAAGCACATACCATAACAGTGATTTAGCCAGAAAAACGTCAGAGTGACAAACCCAATCACAAATGAGGCGTGCCAACCGTTTTCCTCTCATGGAGGGTGCAGTGAAAGGCACTGACTCTAAAGAGTCTGTTTAAAACTTAAAAACATACGACCACAGAACTAACACATAAACATGACATTGATGCAATCTCAATGGTGTCCGAGCTTTAAAATGCTGAAAAGCAACAAACACATGGGGTTGTGTTTAGTTTGTTTTTGTGCTCATGTAACAAAAAATGGTTGACAAAGAAACTGTTTTGGGTGAAAAGTCAACCAGGAATCCATCTAACACATAATTGTCAAACAGTCAGGGAAGGTCAAGGGAGAGGTGCTGAGCATTCTTTACACAATAAGCCTTCAGGACATGACAAAATTACAGGAATCACTGCTACCATTTTTTTTTCACAGTTTGTGATCACAGTGTATGTTTGCTTTGCTTATCTTGCTACTTTTTTCTCTCTTTCATAACTCCACAGGCATCGGCACACTTCCACTCAACAATTCTCTCGCACACTCTCTGCCTTTTTTTTAAATGTCAGTTAGAAGGGGAGGGAAGGGGGATGATTGACTAAGGGGCGCAAAACCCAATACCAATATGCTTTCTTTTGTCCCCCACCAATCAGGCGACCCGGATGCATGGCTCCTCCTCGATCTCCTGGCCCAGGCTGGTATAGGTCACCGAGGGCTCCAGGGGGCCAGATGTGGGTGTGTCTGTGACGGGGTTGCCGGCATTACGAAACTGTTTGTACACCCGTGGGTCCTGGGCGACATAGGTGGAGGAGGAGGAATAGAGGACAAGGCCCAGCACAATGATGAAGAACGACAACAGGTACAGCCCTGAAAACTGAGACAAGAGAAAGAGAGAGAGAAACAGAGAGAGACAGAGAGAGAGAGATGAGTAGGGGGAGTCAAAAGGCTTGATGTCATGGCCCACCCTCTTTTACAGCATCAACCTTAGCCCTATTCAACCGCACCTCTCAGCCAACTAAGCAACAAAACCCCCCAGTTGGATTGCTTTTTATTTGGATTGTCCTAACTGGACACAATGGGAACCAGAACCAGAACCAGTGCTGCACGACCCTCTTTATCCGATCCTTTTCTTTCTTTCTCCAGATAATTTCCTGTCTGATTAAAGCGAGAAAGCCCCAAAAATATACTTCAAAAAGGGAGAAGTAATCACACTGATATTGCTCTTTTGCATTTCTTGCAGTTAGTGGTGTCTGACCTGCAAAATATAAAAGCAGTATGGAGAAAACGCACTTAGACCTGGAGAACAAAATGCAGCAGGGAAAGACTTTCAGTGAAGATGGTGAATAAAAGGATGCTATTTTGGATATGGAAAAAAAAGTCTAAGAGAAAGCAATAACCAAGCTTGGATTTGTACATATCCATCTTATATCCATCCACACCCACACTATGGGTGTGCTGAGAAAATGCACATTCATTCACTGCCGCAGTCTCTCTCTCTCACTCTCTTACTCACACAATTCAATTCAATTCAATTCAGTTTTATTTATATATGGAGAGAGAGGGAAAAGAGAGAGAGGGGGTAAGAGAGAGAAAGAGAGTTGTACAGCATGACACATGAAGGTTTTGTGGCAGCACTAGGCTATAGCAGCATAACTAAGTATGATGCATGGCAACCCAGCAGCATTACAGGGATGGTCAGTGGCCACCATGCCTCGCAACTGGGGGCAACAGCAGAGACAGTCCCTCCCAAAAGACCTATGAGAAGTGATGATTTGCCATGCACCATCCCTAACTATGGGAAACAGTAAAGAGGAAGGTTTTAAGTCTAGACTTAAAGGTATTGAGAGTGTCCGCTTGTCGCATGTGGTTGGAGGGATTATTCCACAGGATGGCACGGTAACAAAAGGCTTTTCCTATCGTAGATTGTGATATTCTTGGGATTACAAGAAGACCAGCATTTTGGGATCTTAGGGTTCTAGGAGGGTGGTAAGGAACAAGTAAGTCTTTAATATATATTGGAGCATGGCCACTGAGGGCTTTGTAGGTTAGGAGGAATATTTTAAAATCGATTCGACTTTTAATAAGCCAATGTAAGGAAGCAAGGATATGAGAGATATGTATGAGATATTTTTTAGTCCTAGGGAGTGTTCGGGCTGCAGCATTTTGTATTAACTGTAGGTTTTTGATACAGGTACTACTACACCCAGAGAACAGAGCATTGCAATAATCAAGCCCGGAAGTAATAAATACATGTAATAATTTTGCAGCATCCTCAAAGGATAGGAACTTCCTAACTTTAGCAATATTTCATAGGTGGGAAAAAGATGTTTTTGAAATTTGTTTTTCATGACTATTTAGCGACTGGTCTTGGTCAATAATTACCCTGAGGTCTTTAACTTTTGTGTCATCATCATCATAACTTCAGTTTTATCAGAGTTTAAACACAGTAGATTATAAGTCATCCAGGTTTTTATGTCTAGGCGGCAGGCATCAAGTTTAGTTATTGGCATATAGTCATTAGGCTTCATAGAAAGGTAAAGCTGGGTATCATCAGCATAGAAGTGGAAAGTAATGCCATGTTTCCTTGTAACTGATCCTAAAGGTAACATGTACAGGAAGAACAACAGGGGCCCTAGCACTGAGCCTTGGGGAACACCAAACTTTACTTTGGTGTGGGATGACGACTCATTATGAGCTTGTACAAACTGGTAGGGACCAGAGAGGTACGATTCAAGAAACCTTCAAGAAACTCGTGAAGACTAAGCTCTTCCAAGAATATCTCTTGGCGTAAACTTTGAGAATGCACTTAATAATTTAATTTCTCTACATTGTGTTACTCTATTGCACTTTCAACTTAAAACAGTGCAGATTCTATGTTAGCAATTCGCACTCCTTGTTAATTCATTGTGTTGTAGCTTGAATGTTATCCTCTTTTGTAAGTCGCTTTGGATAAAAGCGTCTGCTAAATGCCTAAATGTAAATGTAAATGTAATGATTTGAACCAGGCTAATGCAGTCTTTGATGCCTATCATTTGTTCAAGCCTGTGTAGTAGGATACCATGGTCAATTGTGTCAAAGGCAGCACTAAGATCCAACAGGATTAATATTGATTTATATATTCATTATCAGATGAGATAAGGAGGTCATTGAAGACTAGGACTAGGGATGATTCTGTACTATGATTAGCTCTAAAGCCTGACTGGAAGGTTTCCAGGATATTATTTTCATTTAAGAAGCTACAGATTTGCTTAGGCACTATTTTTTCAAGTATTTTTGATAAAAATGGGAGGTTAGATATGGGTCAGTAATTAGCAAGGACATTAGGATCAATGTTAGGTTTTTTAATAGATGGTTTAATAACAGATATCTTGAAAGATTTTGGGACATGCCCAGCTATGAGTGAGTCATACACACACACACTTGCACTCACACACACACACACACACACACACACTCACACATAAACACACACAAGCCACATTAGAAGTTGGCTTTTATCAAACATCCAGAAAATATGTTCACTCCTGTAGCAAGTTCTATTTTGCAGTCAAGTATCTATATTAAGACCCATTAAGGCTGAGTTGGCTTCTCTGAGGTACGGTACAGAGAGACGTTCTAAAATGGAATCCCTCCAGAGTACATACTAATGTCATTTCTTCCCCATTATTTGCTATTGAAATGAATGAATGAGGCCAGAGGGCTATTTATACTGTGCTTTGAGATATCTCTCAAAGAAAAAAAGCAAATCAATAGAGCCCTTCCTCTGTGATGAGGAAATGTACATATTCTGGTCAACGTCACACATGTATTGGCTGGCTTGTCGCAGATCCACAACTAGAATTGTGTTTGTTATGCTCTCCATACAAACTGTATTATACAAGAAATAGTCTGAAAGCCACTCTAAACACAAGCGCTAGCATGTTCTGTGTCTGAAAAAAATAGCAAGATAAGGTGTTAAAATTTAATGACTTAGTCGTCACTTCAACAGCTCATAACTCTTTGAAAGTCTCCTCTGAATGGGTGTTTTGCATAAATCTTGCTCATTTCTGTTATATAATGCCTTAGGTGCAAAACAATGAGGACTTAAGAATATGCTTGAAAGCTCCCAAATTCCATGGAGCCATGACAATTACGAGACGGCAGATGAGCGAGAGTAAAAACAGGCCTTACTTATTTTTTTCTTGTGCCTAAAATACAAACACACACTATGTGTATTTTTAGCACAGATAAAATAAAAACTAGGCATATGCCATTATGCTGAGCAGTGATGTCTGCCTCGGATTTTCCACCACATGGGTCTCTGAGAAGGCGAGCCCTTTGCTCTGGCCCTCCTGCATCCGTGATCCAAAAGCCGAGGGAAATGTCTCCCTTACGTGGATCATCCAATTAATGCAGAGTTTGCCCAGTGATGCGTCCTGTTAGCACAGGGCTGTGTCCACAGTGGCTAGCCAAATGGAGGAGCTCATCACTACTGTGGGTCTTGGGAGAGGTGGAGAGGGAGCCTGAGCGACACACTCCACCACACATTACGAGTCTGAGCCCCCCACCGAGGGAGAGGAGGAGGAGGAAGAGGAGGAGGCAGTTGGGGGAGGAAGAGGAGGGGAAATGACAAGGGAGAAGAGAGATGAGCTGGACGCAGAGGCTGGAAAGAGAGGGAGAGGGAGAGAGAGAGAGGGAGGGTTAGAGTGAGAGAGAGGAGGGAGAGGGAGAGGGAGGGAGAGTGAGAGGAGAGGGAGGGAGGGAGACAGTGAGAGAGAGGGGGAGAGGGAGGGAGAGAGGGAGAGAGAGAGGGGGAGCAAGAGAGGGAGAGTGAGAGAGAGAGAGAGAGGGAGAGAAAGTAGATAAAGCGAGACATAACAAGACAAGAGGAAACCTTGAGACAACGAGACAAATGTGAGAAAGAGGGAAAAGCATGAGAGCAAGAGAGAGTTTGTTATAGTGTGTGTGTGTGTGTGTGTGGAGGGGGTTGGTGCATGTGTGTAATGTGTATGTGCATGCATGTGGTGTGTGTGGTGTGTGTGTGCATGTGTGTAGTATGTATGTGCATGCATGTGGTGTGTGTGTGTGTGTGTGTGTGCATGTATGTGTGTGTGAGCCTTTGCCACAGGGTACTTGGTCACAGGTCATAAGTACTTCTCTCTATCTAGGAGGCAATGTGTAGGTGTCTGTGATGTTTGGTATGAGTGAGGAGGATTAGTAAAAAAATCACCCCATGCGAAAAAAAAAAATCCTTCCATTTGGATGTAATCATCCTCTCCCAGTTACATGAGAGGTCACTGAGGGGCCAGACCACCATATCTACTTTGAGTTTTCTGGAAGTTTCTAGAGAAAGTTTCAGAAAACTCGTAAAGTAGATACGGTGGATATAATCAAAGGCAAAACTTTACTTCCCTCAGGTCACATCCAAGTTTTCAGTATCAGATCAGAAATCCACATTCATGTTGCGGCACAGGTTTTGATTGGAATTCATCTCTCTAAAACCGACAGGACGAGACACAGGTCTGTGGACGTCAGTGTATCCAATCCACTTAAAAAAAATGACAAAAACATCAGTGTCTGCTGCTCATGCCAGGCTCCTTCCATTTGCCCTGAAATACAATCACAGACTGAGCCGCATTAGGTTTCTGGTCATCACAGAAATCCGAGCACGTCTCAAAATAAGTTATCAAAATAACAGTCGCACACCGATATGCAATAACACAGCAGTCTTTCTAAGCCTCACTGCCGCTATTCCGTTATTGGAAATGAGATGGGCTCAATGTGAAAATCCCTCTAGGAAACTAAAAAAGGTGGCAGGTGGAGACTATGGTGGCCATAGCGCCTCTCTCTGAAATCACACAATTAGGGCCCACGGTGTTAAGAGAAAGCGACTGCTGCCAATAGAATAGGCGAGAGGCTCACTCTCTGTGGCCCTTGCTCACTCTCTGTGGCCCTTGCTCACTCTCTGTGGCCTTTGCTCACTCTCTGGTGGCTTTGCTCACTCTCTGTGGCCTTGCTGTGTTATGTTGCCACCTCTAGCCTACAGGGTTTCAATTTAGCCCCGGCTAAAAGAAAATGCCCCTGAGAGTGGTATCAATACAGACGGCAGGGAATGAATTAGGCAGATGGTTCTGTCAAGCAGTTTATTAACGTGTAGAATAACGAGGCAGGAGACCAGATTTCCTTCCCTCCCTGTCTGTTTGTCTGTCTGTCTCTCTCTCTCTGTCTCTCTCTCTCTCTGTTTGACAATGCAGGCTGGATAGATTAGAGGAGGAAAGGCAATAACCAGCACCAGAGGGGAATATATTCTGTTTAAGCCACACTGTGTGTCAGCATACTAATTTACATTTATCAACTGCAGCAGTGCCCCGCAAACTATAATGGAATGGAGGCCATTTCAAGCCATAGGGGAGGAAGAGGCACCCCTTCTGATAGTACATAAACCCCAAGAGAGGGCCACCATGTGAGACTCCACTACAAAAGGACCATGGGGAAAGGATTGAAGCTTCACACACCCGACTTATAGCATATGTTCTGTGAGAGGTAATACTCTAGTGTTAAGGCTGGTAGCTGTGCTGGATATCTTTGCAGCTCTAGAAGAAGTATTCATACTGGCTGTTATTTATGAGACACAGGCAGTTCATAAAGTCTTTTCAAAATAATGTTTCATAACTGATTTGTTTCATGAGTGTGATTAGAAAAGGTGACCTCTAAAGCCTCTGTGGCAAGTGTCTTTTCTGTCCACTTTTGCTGTTTTTCTGTGGTATGATGACAGCCCAGCTGGCTTTGCTGAACATCAAATTGAAGCTTTTATCTAGAGTGAATGTTATCTTTAGACATGTGTTCTTTTGAAAAGAAAAATAACATAAGAAAACATTTCCTGTTCTGAGCATGTAAGAAAGTTCTTCTCCGTTATAAAAAAAATGCTTAATTTTAGACACCACAAAGGCACAACAGGTGCCATTATAACTGATATATCATTCATCTATTTCCCTATGACCTTGGCCATCAGTCTACCTATAAAACATCTTATCAATCTATTTAGCCTTATATGAGTTCATACCAAAAGTCTACAAATCCCATAATCCATTCATAATGCCCCTCTCCCGTCACTATTTCTGTGCCCTGGGTTTTTGGAGCCCTCTTCTGAGTGTACCCCGGGCTCTGGTTGGCTGTGCTTCTGCTCAAAGCTTTATGAAAGCAATAAAGTTGGATTAAGTTTGGTGTCTGCCATGTGCTGTGCTGTGCTGTGCAAGGTTGCTGAGGACAGCTGCTTATTAGAATAGAATAGAATAGAATAGAATAGAATAGAAAGCCTTTATTGTCATTATACACGGTATAATGAGATTTAAAGCAACTCCTTAAAAGTGCACACAGCGCACAGTATAAATATGTCCTATGCAAAACTATTACAAAGTATACATAAGTCCTTTACAAAACTACTGTACAAAACTACTATGCAATAAAAGAGAAGAAAAACTGAGTACCCAAACAGACAATAACAGATACAACAGACATGAGTACAAACTGGCAAGCAGCATACAGTGTGTTGAGGTACTGTACTGGTGGAGGTAATAAAACAAATAAATAACAATCAGTGCAAATATGGATCGGGGGGGGTTAGGCAGCTGTACGGGAATGCACATGGGGATGGTGTGTCAGAGCGGTTCCCCTGTTTTCACTACAGACACTCACCCACATACAAAATCTAACAGTCCTCAGTGCATATGTAAGTTCAGTATGGTGACGGTCTTGGGATAGAAACTGTCCCTGAATCTATTTGTTCTGGCTGTTGTGGACCTGAAACGCCTGCCAGATAGCAACAGGTTGAAGAGATGGAAACTGGGGTGGGTATTGTCTTTTAGGATGTTCCTGGCCCTGCTGAGACAGCGGGAGTTAAAGATGGTGGCAATTAAAGGCAGAGGGCAGCCAATGATTTTTTGTGCGGTATTAGCTAGCAGATGTGTGATAGCGAATGACTCAGAGAAGTTCTGATGCTTGTTTGCTTGTACACAACACACCCCAAGAGTACAGGAAAAAGGAAAAGAAAGAAAGAAAGAAGGAAAGACAGAAAAAAAGAAAGAAAGAAAAGGTGAATATCAAATTGATAGAAAAAGAAGAAAAGGACAAAGAAAAAGTAGACCCACAAACAAAAAGGAATTAAAGTAGACACACACACACACACACACACACAGATACACAAATAACAACTAAAGCCTAAAGGACTGTAGACTTTATAGGCTTCTAATGAGGCATATAGTCCATATGTGTGAAACATCATTAAAGAAGAACTAGAGAGTTACACACTTTCCCTCGTGCGGGCAGGCAGAGCCACAATAAAACCTGCAAGGAGTGAATAAGGAGTGGGTCGATCCTCCGCACAGATACTTGATGAAACATTATATGCTTTGTAAATAAGAGTATTCCTGTGACATGGAGAAAGGAAGATTATTACCCCTACATGCATACCTCCAAACACAACTGAGAATGCTTCGATCGGCTCAATTAAACCCAGGAGACTGTGGCTGAAAGCCAAGAGCACAGATACAGTACTAAAGATCCAGAAGCACAATAAAAAAACACCATGAACACATAGGTGAAATGCTGATACTCTCCACAACAGCAATCCAAGGCCAGCATCCCTGGGCCCAATGCATCTTCATCGCAATGATGCTCCACTATTCAGACAAGGACGAATGTCTCTCATCGACAGCAGCAGGAGAAACGACAAATTTGTTTTTGATTTGTGGCACTGCTCATGCACTTATACTAATGCAGTGGTGACTGCACTGATACCACCACTCAGGATGAAGATAAGCTAAAATAAAAGCATCAAGGCAAGAGCTTAGACCATCATACACTCACCAACCAATGCATTTGCCAATTGCCAACGACTAAAAAAGTTGTTAACTGCTCAGCAAAAACGTTGTTGGGAAACATCCAAAGTCCGTGTGTCAACATGTATAGAAAGTCAATATGAGAATGACATTTGTTCCTCTCCTCTCTCATCTTTGATTTTCAGTCTATTTACCAATCTAGGAGTGTGAGGCCTCTGCTACCTGAGCTGTTACTATGCAGCACATTTATTCATAAAACATGATCGATCCATCGGGCTAATTGGAGACCTCTGACTGGTCCCTGTCGATCGACTCGCTATGAATATTAATGAGCTTTTAGATGCCAGCAAAGTCTCTCCCATCTCCCTCAGGAGGTCAAAACCAATTAAGGCACCAGGCGAGAAACAAGATGCAAGGTTTTGTTTAAGGTGGTGCAGCAGATCAAACAATAGTGGCCAGAAAGACAGATTTGTTTTTTTTTTTTGTTTTAGGTGCTGCTCAATATGCTTTCCCTCAACAGAAGTGTTACATGAATCAGCTCTCTCTTCATTATCTGACAATAAATATTAATGCATTCAGTTTTCAGCATATCTTTGTCAACCCTCACTGGTTCATCCACCTTGCATGATATGAGGCGTAGTTAGCAAGTGAGGAGATAGCACCTCTATCTCTGCGCAGACAAGCTCATTTCTGCCCTCACCTCCCTCCCACGCTTCTTACCTTTAGGAGGCATGTTGTATACCTCTTTATTTACCATTGAGAAGAGAGAGAAGTAAACTCAGGGTCAGCCTCAGAGTCTTTCTCATGACGTTTTTTTCCCCGCTGCCTTAAGGCTTTGCTATTCTGGAGCTAACAATAGCCCGTGTCGGTAAGCGCAGAGAGAACTGAATTGGTTATTATAGATGGTCTTAGACAATGGGCTCATGGGAGAGGGGTAAACGATCCTCTCTGAATCTCAATAACCCACAGGAGTCACTCCTCCGGCTGTCCTCTTCACAGTACGCCCTCCAAGGCTCTGAGAGCAAATATATCTGACTGCACTGGCAGCAATAATAGGACTAATCAGCACATGCAGTATAAGGCATATAGGTTTCTAATGTGTGGAGATCTAAATGCATATACTGTACAAACATACAAACAAATCTAACCAGTATTCAGAAACATTTTTTGGCTAATTTATTGGAGCTCAATCTACTGCTTACCTTTAAAGACAAAAAAAGAAAAAAAAAACACTGGTTGAAAACTCCTGATCTGGAGTTGTCTAGAACTAATACCACCCCTAAAACCACTAATACCCTCTCCCTCAGTAGCCTACCCCAGATGCTCCCTTCAATTACAGGCCTGCCTCTCAACAAAACTATTCTTCAACTTTAAACTCTGATAAACCACAGTGACTGAACACTACAAGTGATTTTCTCCGAGGCTGTCTGAAACTATACAGACACGTCTCAAGTCCTTGTGTCTGGCCTGTGATGATGTCCAACGCTACACACAGATCTGAGCTCGCAGCCCAGAGTGGTGAGAGTGGCGGCTGGGCGGCTGTGATTCAAGCTGAAAGCCACCATCAACGCTTTTAAGATAAGCCGTAATTCACTTATGGGTGTGGAAATCACCCATTGTTTTCATTTGACTGGGGCACAAAGGGGCTCGTCTGGGGATAATTTATGGGGAGGGATGGATGAGATAAAACTGTCTGCCCCGACTCCCTGCAAAACAGTGCTGCTGCCCCCACCGCCCACCGTCACCCTAAAGAACTCGAGAGAATTGGAGCAAGGAGGATGTCTGTGGCTAGAACAAATTCAGATGCACTCGGCAATCCTTTTAATTTCTCATTCACTCTCTCCTCCCTCTGGCCTTGCTCTTTCTCTCTCTCTCTCTCTCCCTCGCTCTCTCTCTCTCTCTGTCTCTGTCAGCCTCTTGTCATCTGTTTCATTATGCATCTCCTCCATCTCTTCCTTCATTTTGTTCCCTTTCCCTTCATCATTTGTCCTCTCTCTCTCTCTCTGTCTCTCTCTCACTATCTGTCTCTCCAGTTTTTTAGCTAAAGACATCTCCCTCACTGTCTTGCACTGTCAATCCCTGTTCCCATACCTGACTGTAATCTATGTGACAGCATGGTAGTTTAGAAAAAATGGATTAAAATGCAGTGTTTGTAATGTGCAATGACTAATAGTTGTGCTTCGAAGATGCCTATGTGAATATTGGTGACGATGATGACTATGAGAGCAATAAAGGGACAAACGCTCCCATTGTGGGCCCATGGGCCCCTGTATAACCCGCCACCCCACCCCACCTCTCCCCACCCCTGGTATATCAGCACTCTTCCCCTTCACTACCTGAGGAGAGAAGCTTCATGAATGCCCTGATAAATCAGAGTCCTCTCTGCCCCAGGGTGATGCCGATGGCACACTGCCAATGCAGTTACATTATTTTTTTGCCTTCTTTTTCTTTCTGTCTTTCTTTCTTTTTTTCTTTCTTTTCTCTCTCTCTCTCTTTATCTATCTTTTTTTACTTTTTTGTGTGTGTTCTCCTGCTATTTCAGTCACAAACTCATGCACTCATTCTCTCTTTCTTGCTGTCACACACATACATACATACACACACACACGCACACACACACAAACACACACACACACACACGCACACAAGAGCCAAAAAAAGAGAGAAAGAGAGAGGTTGAGAGAGAGTGAGTGAACCAGCACCTTCTCTTCATTTCCCCTGTGCCCACTGAAGGACTAGCACTCATCCAGTGGGTATTCAGGATAGCTTTCACCCCCAGAAAGACAAATCGATCCAAGCACCATTACCCAAGACAGAGTAGCCTACACCCGGAGAAATAATGCACCAGAAACACAAGATATCAACTGGACAAGAAAAGGAAGGGACAAGCAACCTATAAAACAAACAAAGAGAGATGTAGAGGACAGAGATAAAAGTAAACAACAGCAAACAAATAACAATAAATAAGTAATGTCATCCTACCTCTCACGGTTACTTAAAAGCCTGAGACGTACAAGCAATGTGTACAAACAACCTTATATGGACACTGACCCAGGAGCACAATGGAAGAATATGTGGACTCAACCAATCTAGTTTAGCACAACGTGTCACATGGTGTCACAACATTAAGTGGAGACAGAAAGATGGAGTCTGAACAGGGCTATATTTCACAGTACAGTATACAGCAGATGAATGAAACCAAGCTCAGGTGTACTAGCAGGGCACTAACAACTCCAGGCTCAAAGGTTAATTACCCAGAGAGGAGAACATGGGCAAAGAGCATCTGTGCAGCTAGACTAGCTGGGCAGGAGCATCTGCTGTGCGAACAAATCGACATGTGAAGGCATGACGCAGAGCTACCCAACAGCACTGATGGCTCAGAGAGATTAAGACAAGCATAACCACATCAACATGCCAGGAAAAGAATATTTGACCAAACATTTTTCACAAATTAGCTCAGCATTCTGCTTGAATGCAAGAACATTTTTCAGTTTAATATTCGTGGATATGGTTAATTTGGATGGTTTGTTACCATGTTTCCATTCTCTGTTTTGCAATGTCCAGATATCCATCCACCTACTTGTTTATCCATTTTCCTAATGGTCTATGACTTTTTTATGACTTCAGTCTAATAAAATAAACTAGGATAATCAGAGACAGATTATGGTATTATGGTAAGTGCCCCACCACCCTACCTCTATCACGCAAGAAAATGTTTTAAATTAAAGTGTCCCTTTTCACACAATACCTGGCAGAATGAGTGATTACAGTGTCAGAGTTTGTCAAAGGGCAACCCTGAGGCAGTCAGCAGTGCTTACATGTTTTTCCTTTTAGAGTCCCCGTTAGGCCCATGTGCTAGTCAGACCACTACAACTTGTTCCACTGCTTCCGTGAGCTTCATCAGCATAGCAGACCCACTGAGGGTCTGTCACAGAAACTGGATTAACACACTACAGACCAGTGGCTGAGAGAGTAACACCAGAGAAACAGGACCAACCTTGTACTGGAACAGGAACAGACCACAGAAGAGGCTGTAGAGGTCGGCAGTGAGCAGGGACAGGTTGACCGCAGTGGCGCTGGTCCTCTTGATGACTACCGGCATAAAGCTGTACAAGCCAAACATGCAGGCACTGAAGCCAATATACAGCAGACCTGTGGCAGTGTGTGACAGAGAGAAAGAGAGTTAGATGGATAAGGGTACTATTTGGAGGGGCAAATACAAACAGATACTTTGATTTTCCAAGAAACCAAAAATAACCCTGACGCATCTTCCACTGTTTGTTTGCGTCAGTGCCATCATAATCATCCAAGAACACTGTCTGCAATACAAGAAAGGTCAGGCCACCAGACGACAGACATCACTTCAGCCCAGGCAGAGAGGAAGGGACAAGGGATGGTGATCACAGAAGCCACACAGACAGAGGAAAAAAAAGACTACCGTTCAGCTGCCATTTATGACCACTTGATAATGGTCTAGTGATCAGTTGATTGATTATGGATATTCATCATGAGCACGCTGCTAATCTGGATTTCACAAGTGGCTTTTGTGATACCACCGTATTTAATTGCAAGCTTACCTCAGGCTGCCTTGAGAAAGTTAATTTAGTACACAAAAGGCACTTTATGTTCATTAAGATTTAAAGGGATAGCCTGGAGTGAATCAATACACAGCCATGGTGTACATGGTTGCTGAGTGCTGTCGTACTGTAGGTACTGGGTTCAATACAGATCGAATTTGCAAGCTAGCAGCTACCGATAACTGATGGAGGCACAGGAAAACAAAACGGAACATAGTTTCTTTGTCCTCGTCAGTTAGCATTGGCTGCCACTTTGCTATTCAGCCTAGGATGTAACAAATTTTGTTGCACTCGGCAGCCTTGAACAACAGGGTTAAGGGTTGATTCACTCTGGACTCCAAATCCAATTTTCATGTAATTATCATTTACTAATTTTTCTGTTATATGATTTTGACTATAATTTGGATGGTGTATGTTTATTATTAGCAATAGCAATTACGATATCTTTGTATAACTAAGTATTATGGAATTGATAAGGAATTGACATTACTGGAGAGGTAAGATACTTGTAAGAGAGTCAAACAGACTAAGATTAACTAATCAATTTCCATTTTCATCGAAAGATATGAAGTAATAATCTGTAATCTCAGGATGGGTATTGGGCTGTCATCGTGGCTCACATTAATGTGGGGAGAGCGGCTATCAGAGGAAAAAAGGTCATTTTGAGCGGTCTGAGCAGGGAGTTATGAGGGGTGTCGTCTGATCCTTTTTGTTTTCAACCAGCGACAGTGATGGTTGAAGGAAGAGACTTCTGTCGCTCGACTCCAACATCCCTAAATGGGATTCACAGCAGGATGGATAACAGTAATTTGTTTCCGAATGAAGCACTGATGCCGCTTATCTTAGCAAGCACTGTCATTATGGCACATCACCTCCACGACTGATGGCACAATTCACTGCAACCCTTTTATGTCCCATCTAACAAATTACTTTTTCAGTAGGCCATTTTAAATATATCAGCATTCGAAAATAGTGGTCTTTCCATCCAGGATTGTACAACAGGTTCAGGGAGAGCATTCAGATCAGCTTTTCTCTACTCTGAGGTAGGCTATGTTCAGATTAAGGTTGGTTTTTATTCAATCTGATACATGCACAGCTAATTACATGTGTGCTGTAAAAAAAAAAAAGCAGGCAATATTCTCATAGTTTTGCTGCTTACTTTAAAGTTAGGCCTACCATATCCTCACCTTGTTTATGTCCTCGTTAGTCATGAGTTTACAATACTATACAGACATTCACACTCATCATGGACATACAATACACTGCAATGCTCAATCCGGGCATGGTAGAGCACAGGTTACCTCACCAGACTGACAATCAAGACACCTGAGGTCAATTTCCCAATTTCCACGTTGCGAGTCCATGTCACCTGCTAAATGTCAGACAAACTGCTTGGCTAACTGTATATAAGGAAGGGTGCGCAACACTGCTTAAAGGAGCCATAGAATGCATGAATGGAGTATTGAGCCTTGTTCTCTTTGGCAACCACAATTGAACTACAATTACTTTGTGCTATTTGACATCACATGTGGACATTGTTCTGATTCGCCCATGTTTTAGTAGCGATATCGAAGTTCAAGATTTTCATATGAAGGAGGGCACAACCATGTCACATGTTCATGATGGTTCTTGAGCTATGCACCACCTTTCCTAATTCATCAAAGCCAAGGCAAAAATGGTTTTCCATTCTATGTCTCCTTTAAAATAACATAAATATGTGCAATGTAATCCACACACACTTAAACATAAAAATAAACATGAACACAAGACTGAATTTATTTACCCTAAATAATAAAACACACAATCTGACACTAAACACATTCAGTGGGCTTAAACCAAACCAACAGGAGACCACAGACTGTGGCTGCTTGTTATGAGAACCAGAACCAAAACCAAAAGGGGGAAAAAAACAACGATGAAAGTCTCGAGGCTGCCACACTCAATGGCCATTGTGCTGCTGCTACTCTCTGGAACAGGATAAAATTGCTGCAGGTAAACAAACCATGGGGGTCAAACGGGAAGTGTTGGGGCTGGCAGGCCAGTAAATAAATGCTGACAAATAATGTATGTGCATGCACTCACACAGAGGCATATACACATACAGATACGCGCACACACACACACACACATGCACATACACACACTTGTCTCTTTCGCATCCACTAACAACCACATACACCATTTCCCTCAGCCACACAATGCACACAGAGGCATACAAACATACACACATACACACCCAAACAACCCAAATACACAAACTACACACACATACATACTGAGGGTCCTTGAGCCCTCTCCTCCGATACATTTTACATGACCAAATCCTCATTACTTTTCTAGGGCAGTGCACAAACACTCAGCTGAGGAGAGAGAGCCATGATCTTTATACGTGCTGTGCCGCGATCCTGGCAGTGGCCGAGATTGTTAATGACCAAAGGCTCTCGGGTCACTAGGGAACACAGGGAAGCGCTTGGGGTGTGAGCCACATGCTGCTACTGCCCCAGGCCCCGTCCACACACTCCGACAAAACACACACACACCCCGCCCCCTGCCCCCTATTGAGGAGACCGGGGTTCCGGGTGGATACAATCTTGTCCTTTAGAGTGAATCTTTTGCACACCGTTGTTGTTCTTCTTCTATAAATATCCAACAGGTCTACAATTTAGTCTGTGTGCGTGTGTGTGTGCGTGTGTGTGTATGTGCATGTGTGTGCATGTGTGTAATGTTTACAGCAGGGGCGTGGCTAAGGCTGAGAGGGGCACTGCCTCCCTCTAAAAAAATACCTACCCTATACTATCACTATCCAAAAAAAGCTATCATCATTTCTAAGCACATTTGCACATGTTTTCTGTCTCTCTTTAAAGCAAATACTGAACTTTTAGCTTCTATCAATAAAATTATATATATATATATATATATATTACAAAATATAGGATACCATTCTCCAGCTCTTTAAACCTATCCACGTAAAACTGCTTAGTGCCACATATGAACCTATTCAATAGTTGGATTAGATGGTTTACAAATATCAGGTAAACAGGAATCTTCTTTTGAATAATCATGAATACTATTATATATTACTGTTTTTTTCCACTAATGTATTACCTGTGCCCTGTATATCCATCCAGGAGAGGGGGTGGTACGGGGCTGTTAATATCGGACAAATGGAGATATACTCAGCTGGTACCGTCTGTCACATACAGCTCCTTTAAATACCATGCCATCTTGGTAACGGCACCGTTCAAAATATGTCTGTGTGTTATCTATTGTCCTCTAGGTCAAATGGGGGATTTCCTTGAGGAACTCAACACTCTGCTTTCTTCTATCGTTTGAGCTACAGCAGGTTTGCAGTCCTCCAACTCACAAAGCCGGTAAGGAACTTGAAATCCTTTTCACCAGGAAGTGCACCGCTACTTCGCAGACAGTTACTCCTCTACATCTATCTGACCATTACTTTATTCAGTTCAAAGTTTCTCTCTGTCAGCAACCATCTGCTCCTACTTCCACTGTTTCTTTCCGTCGCAATCTCCGGAATCTGTCTCCTACTCACTTTGGCGTCTGCTCTACTACCGTCTAGAAGTTTCTCTTCTCTTGAGGTTGATGGTGCCACAGAGTCACTCTGTTCTACGCTGAGCTCCTGTTTGGATCGTGTGTGCCAGACCCACTCAATCCACTCAGTCTCATGCATGGCTTAATGACTCACTTCGTTCAATGAGCACTAACCTCAGAGCTGCTGAGAGGAAATGGCACAAAACTAAGAATTCGGCCGATCTAACACAATTCCAAGAACTGCTATCTTCCTTCTCATCCAGTGTCACTGCTGCGAAAAAGGCTTTTTATCATGACAAGATTCACAATGCCACGGACACCAAGAAACTCTTCTCCACCTTCAGATCTTTACTAAACCCACTTCCTCCACCTCTTCCAACTAACCTCACAGCTGACACTTTTGCTGCATTTTTAACTAACAAGTTGCAGCAATTAGTACTCAGTTCTCTAACCAATCTACAGAGATTCCTCCTCCAAGCCTCTCTAAACCAACTGTTCCTTTTCTTCTTTCACCCCTCTCTCCGAGGCAGAGGTGGCTAAGCTTCTCACAGACAGCCGGCCTACCTCTTGTCTTCTGGACCCTATCCCAACAACCCTTCTTCAGGCCATAGCCCCCACCATTGTGACAGCAACCACACATGATCAATGCTTCACTGACTAGGGGTACATTTCCCACCACCTTCAAACAAGCCCAGGTAACACCGCTGCTCAAAAAAACATCTCTTGCTCCCACTCAAGTGGAGAACTACTGACCTGTCTCTCTTCTTTCCTTCCTTTCCAAAGCCATTGAACGAACTGTCTTTAAACAGGTCACAGGATTTCTCAGTCAGAACAACCTCCTTGACTCCAACCAATCCGGTTTCAGAAGTGGCCACTCCACTGAAACAGCGCTTCTGTCTGTGACGGAAGCATTAAAAGAGGCCAGGGCGGCAGGTCAATCCTCAGTGCTCATCCTGCTGGACCTATCAGCAGCATTTGACACGGTCAACCACCACATCCTACTGGACAAGCTGACCAACATGGGTATTGATGGCACAGTGCACTCCTGGTTCAAATCCTATCTTACTGGACGGTCGTTCAACGTATCATGGCTAGGACAGACATCGGCACTTCACCAACTCACCACGGGAGTACCCCAAGGATCTGTGCTGGGACCCCTTCTCTTCGCCCTGTACATCACCTCGCTGGGCTCAATCATCCACTCCCATGGCTTCTCTTATCACTGCTATGCTGATGATACCCAGCTCTATCTGTACTTTCCGCCCGATGACTCCACGATGTCAACACGGATCTCGGACTGTCTCTCTGATATATCTGCATGGATGAAAGGACATCACCTCCAACTAAATCTCTCCAAAACTGAACTGCTGGTCCTCCCAGCCAAACAAGCCATACATCACAACATCAGCATCAAGGTCGACTCCCTGTCTGTTTCTCCCACCAAAGTGGCAAGAAACCTAGGTGTCATGATCAATGACCAGTTGACCTTTGCAGATCACATTGCCTCTGTGGCTCGGTCGTGCCGTTTTTCCCTATTCAACATAAACAGAAAGACAGGCTGTACCTAACCCAACATGCAACCCAGCTCCTAGTAAACCAGTAAATAATCAGATTCTGTCTCAAGCCTAAAAGAATTTGACACAATGTAGCAAAAGAGCAGCTGTAGAATCTCTGAGCAAAATTGTAACAATTGAGCTATACTGACTACCTGCCTGTTACATAGCTAGCTGAAGCATTGAGCCATACTGACTACCTGCCTGTTACATAGCTAGCTGAAGCATTGAGCCATACTGACTTCCTGCCTGTTACATAGCTAGCTGAAGCATTGAGCCATACTGACTACCTGCCTGTTACATAGCTAGCTGAAGCATTTACAAAGTTCAACCTAAGTAAATAGCAATGGAGAAAATAACTAAATCAAATGTCTTTTAATAACTGGAATCCATACGTGAAAGTGAATTACTTAATCAACAGAATCACGGTAAGTGGACATGTAACCTATGGTTAGCCTAAATGTTAGCTAGTAAACAAACAGGGCAAATTAGCCAAGCTGTGAGAATTAATTAATACTTCTAATAATCAGAGTAGACTAGATGACATTGCTGAATTCCAGTGAACCATCTAAGCCCAGAGCCCTCAAAGACTTAACTGGCATGAATCAATCATGAAGTCAAGTCATGCCAGTCTTTGGTTAATGGTTTGGGTTAGGGTTTGGGATGATGGGGGAGGGGTCGGTGTTAGGATTAAGCCATAGAATTAATTGCTCTAAGAATAAGACAACCTCTAACCTGCGAAAACATACCAGGATGCAAGAAATTACATCTAATTTTTTTTTTTTTTTTCTGGGGCAGGACCCCAGAATCAAAATGATTTTGGAAACATTATTTTAAGGTACAAAACATTCCTTGCTGTTGCTTTAAAGTAAGATTCTCTCATAATCTTACTTTAAAATACTGAAAATTCTAAACTGAATGTGTGTGTGTGTGTCATAAGGTGACCCTGGTGGACGTTGGGTACATGTTGGTGGAGAATGACTAAATTAATTCTGCACTGCAACATGATTTGCCTGTTATACTTCATTGAGTACCTTGTCATATCAGACAGTAAGCATAATTTTTTCTGTTATTTTGTTATTAATATTTCAATGGGAATTACGTTCTTTCATAGACTATAAGGACATCAAAATAAATTCCTTTCCTTTTTGAAATTAGACAGAGACAAGTGAAAAATTCATTATGTTCTTGAGACCTCGTTTAGAGCTGTAATGTTCAGTGTAAGTCTGTACATGCTGCTTAATTGACATTTTTACAATAAGACAATAGGGAGAGTTGTGAGTCATCAGCCAAATGGCCATTTCAGAGGAAAATGCTCTTAATCCATTCAGTACTATTACTCATCATTTGTCACTGTTGTCAATTGTGCAAAAATGTTCATAAACAAAACTGCAAAATCATGGACTTGGCTAGCACAACTCCTCTCAACCTGTTGGAGTTGTGTCCTCTAGGGAGAGGAGTGAATCTGGAAGAAGGGATGAGCAAAAGAAAGGATGAACAGAGGAGTGAGGCCAGAAGTAGGGATAAACAGAGTAAGGCTGAAAGAAGAACAGAAGAATCTAAAAAGAAGGGATGGACAGAGTGAAGTCAAAAGAAAGGATGAATAGAGGAGTAAACCTCAAAGAAGGGATGAACAGAGAAGTGAAGCTAAAATAAGGGATGAATAGAAGGAATGAACAGAGGAGTGAAGCTGAAAGAAGGGATGAACAGAAGGGATGAACAGAGGAGTAAAGCTGAAAGAAAGAATTAACAGGGGAGTGAAGCTAAAAGAAAGAATGATCAGAGGAGTAAAGCTGAAAGAAAGGATGAACAGACGAGTAAAGCTGAAAGAAAGGATGAACAGAGGAGTGTAAAAGTGATAACTACTGTCACTCACCTATTTGCCAGTTCCACTGAACCCGCAGCAGCTGCTTATGTTCCATGATGGCTCTTAGAGAGAGAGAGAGAAAGAGAAAGAGAAAGAGAGAGAGAGAGAAGGCAAATGGATGAGAGTCAGTACACAAGTTTAGTAAAGAAGAAATCCAAGTCACCCTTCTAAAGCAAAACAATATCAAATTCCTTTATTTTGGCAATGTCATGATTGAAATAAGTTTCTGAACTTCTGAGTACTTTGGACCTTTACTCTGTAAATCAGAATATGTGGAGGAGTCAATGAGAAGTAGAGAAATCAAGAAGAGAAAATACCATGGGGACAAAAATATATCAGGAAGGCACAGGAGGAGAACCACATTAAGAAAAAAAAGAAAAACAAAACAAAAGCATTTCCATTTTCATCGGGCCACCGCGATTGTCGGGAAGAGGTGCGCAAAGACAAATCTATGCTGTCAGGGTGGAACTGCTGACGATCGTTCGACCTCCGCCGCAGAACGCTCCTGCTGGATTCTAGTGACAGGATCATCAGTTTTCTTCGGAGGGCCTCTCTGATTTCCAGGGAACAACAGCTACACAGCAGCCATGACTCCCTGTGTGTGTGTCTGAGTGTGTGAGTTTGCATGTGTGTGTCTGTAATTCATGTATAAGGCAGGTAGGAGTTATACCACTGCCATCACAGTGACATGCTACCTTGGTTACGGCCACATCTGTACGCTGCTGCGTCAGGAAAAAGCAGTGGTGCGGGGTGGGCTCAACATCCTCAGAGCAAAATTTACAAAATTGTCAAATTTGTGAGTGTGTGCTGCATTGCTGTGTGTGTGAGTGTATTTGTGTGTGCACATTAACATGTAAGTGTATATTTATGTTATATGCAATATATTTCAAGCACTTGTGTAGGAATGTGAGGATGATTAAATTAAATATAATAATGATATTAATAGTCTTTACTGAGAATTTCAAACATTCAAAGTGACATAAAAACAGATTATTTTTGCAGTCATGTAACTGGGGGTTACACTGGTTCTGAGTCAATGGTCGTTGTCTTTTATATCTAAAACAGCTATTTTTTTTCCTTTTATATATTATGTCTTGCTGAAATTCAGAGTATAATTCCTATGCTTATACTAATCAGGATAAAGAAAAACAATAAAACAACAAAGCAGCACTCGAAGTGTTTGAGTGTTTGTGTAGAATTTTACAGGTACAGTATATGCTATGTTTGTGTGTGTGTTCGTGTGTATGTGTGTGTGTGTGTGTGTGTGCAAGTGCACACATGCACACACATGCGCATTTACTGCCATAAGGGACCTCCATCACTCATAACTCATAAATACACAGACTGCAGTCTGTCAGCTCATGTGACTGCAGAGCCAAGGGCATCCTATATGGCTCTGATCTGACAACAGTGAAAAATGCGTTGAGCCCATAAAGAGCTCTCTGGCATATAAACACAGACACCATCTGCAGCATTTGCTGGACACACAGAACAGAACACACAGAAGACCCCCAACTCAAGTCAAATGGGTACATAATTCACATGTAAGCACTGTTTGTGGGAGACCGGACCACTCTAGTGGACAGTGGCTCTGTCCCAGGAGATACCTGTTGATGGCTGCCATCTTTGGGACCCAGCTGGTGAGGCAACATCACTCAAGGCCCGCAGTCTCTTTTCAGAAAACCGTGGCTGGCACACACAAAGGCTGGCAAGCAATCGAGTGTGGGGGAAAATATAGCCACAAAAGATCTAAAGCGACAGCTTAGCAGTCCAGTTGACCTTGAGAGTCTGGCTGGAGACTTTTTTTTTTAAGATGAGAAAAGTTTAATACTTCTACTGGCAGCTAGCAGGTTGTTGCTAGAACAAGTGACATTACACTGCTTTCGTTCAGGATGGTCATTCTTTTTCAGTGAACGTCTGTTTTTGTGAAGTACAGTACAGTACAGTAGGCTAGATTGATATTCGGCATAAGCATTAGTTTTATAGTGTAGTTATACTACTTTGCTATCCAAAGTAAGCCCAACTAATACGCTTTCCGTGTTCCTCACGGCATTTTGTAGTTAGCCCATAACTATAGCCTCATTACTCAATTTTTTACCAACATAAAAAAGCTAATTACTGGAAAAGCGTGATCATCCTGAACTAAAGTCGTTCTGGGACTTTACGTCTGCCGTGCACAGACCCCATGCTCCCATTGCATACAGACATTTTTCATTATTATTATAGAGTTGACTGAAAAAGTTTCTCATATGCCGCATATGCTTACATGTTAAATATATTTGGAAGTTTTGTTTCATTAGTTCACCCATCACATTGCTTGATATTGAGAGCTGAGTTTTAAAATGCTAGAGTGTGTGATATAGTGGGCAGGTAAGGAGGATTAAATCTCCTACAAGGAGAAGCAGTTTGAGTGATCATTGAGTTGTTGGGTGTCATTTGCCATTCTACGCCTTCAGAATTAAAAAAAAAAAACTTTACTGCAACTTAAAAGTTAAACGTTTGTTGAGTTTTACTGTCTCTTTCACAGCCAGATGCTATTGAAGTAGAGGCCAAAAGACCCATGTTAACATGCTTGGTAGTTGAGGGTTTGATACTGTTAGCGCTACATGTCATGGGCTATCAGAGTGAGAGATTAAAAGACAACACTCAGAGTCTCGCTCACAGCTGGATGCCACTGAAGAAGGAGCCGAAGAGACCCATCATGCCAAGGAACTCCACTCGACTCAGGTTCTTCACAATGAACTCCTCACACACGTTTGAGACACCATACAGGGTAGCACTGGCCAGGACCAACAGGTCTCCCAACAGCTTGTGTTCCCCTGCACAAAGACAAAAGTGGATCTGCTCAAAACCTTCCTGTGGTCAATCACACATACTTTGTCTATGCAATTCTAAGAATTCATGAGGCATACTATTTTTGTAACTCTGTCTATGTCTAACTATTCTTTGGACTGGTTTAGGGGACTGTTTTTCTTTGTCTAAGGGTCTTATTTCCACAACAACTCATAAATGCTGACTTGGGTATTCTTCTATAAATTGGTTGTCATAACCAGAGATTCTAGAGTGGAGCGCTCGGAGCACCTTTCAATGGTGAATGTGAGGTGAGGCTTACATTGTAAAGCGCTTTGAGTGCTCCTACAAGTAAAAAAGCACATTATAAATACAGTCCATTTACCATTATTCAGACACATTTTGTTTTGTCAGGACCCGGTGTCTGAATGACTGGCTCCTCTTTTTGCCTAGGGGGAGGGGGTGGTGTGAGGAGGAAATGGGAGGTGATAGGGGGGCTTTGAATCAAGTACTTGCAATTTCAGTGACTACAGCAAGTCTGTACCAGTGACAGGAAAACAAATTATATTCTTCTCTGTAATGAACTTTACCAATCTAGCCCTCCTCTAATAGAGAAGGAAAAATCAATTTCTATTGCTGGATTCTCACGGTGGATATTCCCTAAATGAGCAAACAGGCCCCAAGGCTAACTTTTTTAGGTAGATAGCAAATGAAAATCCTTATTGACTGTGACCTGAGCGTATTAGTTTGGAACTATTTGCTGAATCACAGATACATTGCACTGGACTGCTTTTTAATTGCACAGAACAGACAAAAATCAAAGTATTTTGCTGAACTAAGTAAGTTGGCCTAACGTCATGCCCCATGTGTGAACCAGATTAATAGTAATGCTGTGGCAAGATCCATTTACTATTTTTCATTAAACGCAAAGTCATAGAAATAGTTAAGCAAACAGATGCTGTGTTCTTCAGAAAAGACTGAAAGACAGACAGGGAGAGAGAGACAGGCAGACAGACAGACAGAGAGAGAGAGAGAGATACTCCAAGGCTATGGTATCCATTTTGGATAAAAGGAATTCTCATGCATTTTTGATATTGAGCAGAGATTGAATTCTGGTGCTAGAGCTTGCCTAAGCTCAAGGGTTGACACTTACATCACACACACACACACACACACACACACACACACACACACACACACACACACACACACACAGGCTTACATTCTAAAACTCGACACCACACAAGGGAATACGTTAGAAGGATTTCTGGAGAGCTCTTACATTAGGTTGATAGGCCAGTGAAAGGTAAACAGTGTTTGTGAGCTAGACTGTGTGTGTGTGTGTGTGTGTATGTGTGTATGTGTGTGTGTCTGTGTGTGTGGTCATGAGCATACGTGAATCTGTTTGTGTGTGTGTGTCTGTCTCCATCACAATGTCTGGGTAACATATACTTGTGCATGTATGTGTATGTGTGTGTATGTGTGTGTGCGTGTGTGTGTGTGTGTGTGTTACTCACCGAGGCCTTGCTGCTGTCCCACCAGAAGGTCGGCTCCCAGAATGCAGCCTATGCCCAGCAGACACACACCCACACCCACAAAGTGCACTGCCTTATACCTCACCAGCAGGAAGAACCAGGACAGCAGCAACACTACTGGGATCACAAAGCAGTCCAGGAGCTGTATATACACACACACGTTGGAAAAGCATTAGAAAAAAAAACACATCAGTGCATGTGTTTGAGTGATTTGCTGTGAGGAACCCCTACAAGGAACAATCAACAGGTCTCCAATCTCCCCATGTAAAGGCGAGTACACCACTGATAATTTCTTTATCAGAATCTTGGCATACAACTCCCATACAATATCCCCTGTCTGACAACGCTGTCTGACATCACTGTCTTATCGTATTGTGTGGAGAAAGAAAAACACTGTCAACATGCTTCTTTGTTCCACGGCTGCCAGCCTTCTGGAGCATTTCACAGCCACCTCTCTGTGAGGTTTCTGCACTATGACAACTACTGCATCTGCAAAAAAGGAAAACACATTCAAGTATTCAAGCTGCATCACTCCAAGGCCTTGACCCAGAGTGAGAAGACATTATTCAGGGAGAGAGAGAGAGAGAGAGAGCAGATAGACCAGAGCAGGTATCATTTTGAGAGACTGGGTGGTTTGGGGTGGGGGCGGTGGTGCAGGCCACCCAGGCTAACAACCTCCCCTTTTGAAGGCTGATAAGAGTGGCCTCTGGGGCCACATCATCTCTGGGTGAGACAGGGGTGGAGGAAGGAGGAGTAGTGAGAGAATTTGGCAAAGAAATACAGGCCAGAGAGACCGAGAGAGAGAGAAATGAGAGTCAATGTTGGGCCCCTCCACAGTAGATCACAGGCTGGGAAAGCAACTGTTAAACATTTTTAATACAAAGAGACGATGCAATAGACAGGAGCAATGGTGCCAAACGGAGGAACAAAAAACTATACCAAGCACACAGGAGAGGGAGAGAGAGAGAGAGAAATGGAGAGAAAAGTGGAACATATGGCTGCAGTGTTTTACAGTCGCCTTGGGACTCATGGGCTCTGAGTGCAGGGAAGAGTAGCTCAGACTGGGCTGGTCTCCAGCGGGAGGCAGCATGACCAGGAAATAGGGGAGAGGAGACGGGCACATAAATTGACCCATAGGACAGTGGAATGGTCTCAGCGGTGCTTCTTATACTGCAGGTGCTAACAAGGTAAGAGGCCAATGCAACCACAAATCAGAAGCCAGAACAGGACTGTCTGTGGGACACAATGAATGTATGCTTGATAATGACACTCAGACAAAACTTATTCACACACATGTAAAAACTTATTCACACACATATAACTAGGGAAATACACAACACTAGTCACTGACAACTTAACAGGCAGGGTTTTTTTTACCATTTACTTCATTACTTCAGTTCTGTCTGTCAATACCCCACTGTTTCATGAGTGATTAATGTCGAAGAGGTCACACAGGGATAAAATGTCTGCCAGGACAGTCACACAAAACGCTCTTGAACAGACAGTTCAAGCATTTCCTTTTAATTCTTTTGTTGGTTTAGAGCTTCAGTGGTCTGAACATGGTCTGCCCAGAGACACAAACAACCTTTAAAGTGAATTACTGGCTAAACAATCCCCCTGACATCATAGCTGACATTTTCCTTGTTCGTTTTCCATAAATACCAAACACTGAGACTATGGCTGGGTAATGAACATCTAGGCTGGGGTCAAGTCATGGGGTTGGTTGGTGGAGGTTCGTTGGTGATTTATTTTTTAAGGATCATTGAAAACAACAGCAAGGACACACACAAGAAATCACATTTCACATTTCCTGCATTGGATACCAAATATTGTTTATATGACAACACATATACACATACACACAGACACACACCAAAATCTGTGTTAAATGTCTCCACTTGTGCCAGCTCAATAGATTGCTGAGATAATAGTTGTGGAAAATGCCTAAATTCAGCTTTTTTTTCCACACTGTCATCCCAAGCCTGCACAATCACTTACTACCCCAGTTGCTCTTTCTCTCTCGGCACTCAAACAAGAGTGGCCCAGGTACAGTTAGTCAATAATTGCTTACAAATCCAATCTAAGTGCCCAGATGCAGGTAAAAAAACAATAATAATAATAATAATAATAACAATAAAAAAATGGACAGCACATAGATCAGCATTCTGGAACGGAGCCGGCTGGCGCGACCATTCATAATAACTAATCACCAGGCTGTAATGGGAAAATCTTTTATGGAGTGCTGTGATTCCAGCCTCGACATGCAACTGGGTATTTATATTGATGAGGCAATGTGCAGCCTTGTTAAGGGTCCATATAAAAGCGTTAAAGGAATGTTGTGGCTATTGCTTCATGTCATTCTCAAAACGTGACTAGGTTTTCTTTTATGTTGCTGAAAGAGAGACGTATGTGAGAGTAAGTCAGAGGAGATAGGGAGAGAGAAATGCAAAACACACACACACACACACACACACACATACACACACACACACAGCTTCTTTTTTCAACTATGGTGAACAGACTCTCAAAGTGCTGGAATTGAGCATGCGGGAAAGAGAGCAAATTGAATTTCAGCAAGCCAGGGGAGAGGCATCATAATTTCTATGTCCGCAACCAATCAGGAGCTTTTTCCTCTCGCTATGCTGAAAACCTCCAAATTTGTGTGAAATAAGTCATTGAGGATTAAGTCTTTGCCTCTCATGATTCTCCAACTTACCAGACAGCTAAATTGCTGTTCATGAGTTGAGAACGGAGGGCTGGCTTATTTCTGCATTACTTGTCAGTCCTCCAGGATAATTATCAGCCAGATTTGGTACATATCTGTCAGATTCATTTAAGTACGTTCATGTAATATGCAACTTGTAGACACACACACACGCACACATACACACACACACACCATACACTGTCTGGCACACCAGTGCATGGACATGATGTCTTTCAGGAATAGGCTTCTCATCCACATTACATTAGAAATATGTATCAAAAGCATCCCCATATCCAGCCTTGACATGAGACTTGACATAAACTTAATTAATATCATTTTCCAGGTATGACTATTCCTCCACATGGAACTCGATGGTAGGCAGCAGGTGCTGTCTCTCCCTGTGAATGTGCTTGAGGGTGTCTTTGTGAATTTGTGTATGTGTGTGTCTGAACCAATGTTCATTCTTTTGCGTGTGTGACTAAGTGTCTCTATGTATATGCTTATCTGAATACATCTGCATCTGTGTGTGTGTGTGTGTGTGTGCACATGCCTATGAGTTTATATATTTATGCTTATCTGAATACATCTGCATCCGTGTGTGGTTTGTGTGTGTGTGTGTGTGTGGTGTGTGTGTGTGTGTGTGTGTGTGTGTGATGGACAGCCATGAGTGTCATTGGAGCCAGCTCTAGTGCTCACTGAGACTGGGAGCAGCAGTGCACCGGCAGAGGAAAAACAATCAGTGACCGGCGGCACAGGGAGGATCATGTGACCTCCAGCTTACAGGAGCGGCTGTCATCGATTCCTATTAGTGAGGGATGGACAGAGAGAGAGAGAGAGAGAGAGAAAGGGAAGGGGGAGAGAGATGGAGGGAGAGAGAGTGTAAGAGAGAGAGACAGGGAGGGAGAAATGGAGAGAAAGGTATAAAGAGATGGGTGGAGTAGAAAAGAAGTATAACAGAGAGAGAGAGAATGAGGGAGTAATAGTGAAAGATAGAAAAGAAAAAATACATGTACTAAGGGAAGAAAAGAAAGAAAGTGAGAGAGGGAGAGACGATGGGGATGAGGCAGTGAAGGGTTGAGAGAGGGGAGGAGAGAGGGAGAAAGAAAGTGAAGACTCTCGAGAGACGTTGGGAGGATGATGGCGGTCACGTCTGAGCGAGTCTGACAATCCCATCTGCTTTCTGTCGGCTGTGTGCGAGCCAGCATTTTTTTTTTTTTTTGCAGATGTGTGCTCACTTCTTTTTTTCCTGAAACTTCAGATTTTATTTCCCACGGGGAGTGAGCAGAGTATCGACGTGACAGGGAAGGGCTGAGTCAGCATCTGTGATTGGTCAGTCGCAGCGTGTGCATGTCAACAACATAGAGACATGACAAAAGAATTAAAAACGAAACAGAAAAATAAATGTGTGTGTGTGTGTGTGTGTGTGTATGTATGTGTGCAAGGGGGGTGAAGAGGGAGCGTAAAGACAAACAAACAGAAATATAGATTCAGATTGAATCAATTCATAAATTGAATTGGATAGATAGATAGATAGATAGATAGATAGATAGATAGATAGATAGATAGATAGATAGATAGATAGATAGATAGATAGATAGATAGATAGATAAAAGGAAAGACACTTAGTAGATAGATTGGAAGAGGGAAAACATCAGAAGCTGACAAAAGTGGCCGTAGTGTATTATGGAATGTCTCACCTAAATAGCAACATTTGTTCTGCACAATGAAAAGAGTGTGTAACAGTCCATGATAATTACCCTTGAAAACAAACATTAAACACCACTCCGGAAAGAGATGACTGCGCTGTGTTAGGCTTATCAGAAAGCCATTATGTCTGCTTTAAAGCCTATTACTCATCTGGGGGTGTAAAAAATAATATGAAATACACAATTAATCCAATCCACCTTGGTAAAATGCACAGATGGGAAAATCAAACACAAGAATTAAAGTTGCACGATGAACTGCAAACTGCATAGCAAATAAAGTCTGCAGAGTCGTTGGCGATTCATCACAAGCATGGCTGTGAAAACAATCTATTGGACAATCTATAATGAACAGCTTTCTGCAGAGGACTTCAGGCTTGGATGCTTTGGTAACAAATGTTTTGATAATGATGATTCACAATGAAATCAGGACAACATTAGTAAAGATGACGAGAGGACATTATTAATGATGGCCTGAGGGCAACATAACCATGGGCTAAGGATGCCATTTTACTTCAATTTTCAATTTTTCTATAACAGTTCCAATGTTTGTTCTCTTTTACGTGGTGGAATGGGAGTATCTTTGGCCACTTGGTCCAGTGAGTACCGTCTGGCTGTACACCTAGGCTGCTGGGTTACTAACACAGAAGAACAAGAACCGCATACATAATATTGTCAGTCTCTGCAGCAACATTGCCAATGTCCCCCTAAACAACATCTTTTCTCTCCATAAAATCAGGTCCTTCAAAAAAGCCAGAGCAATTTTAGCAGACCCCAGTCACCCCCTGTTCTTAGAGTTCTCCCTTTTACCATCTGGGCGCAGATTTCTTTTAAAAAGCTGCAGAACAAACAGATTTTAAAATTCTTTTTTACCAGCTGTCACTGTCCTTTTATACACTTGAGCAGGTATTTATGGTTTTATGTTTATGTCCAAGTTTTAGTGTATTGTATTGTTATTTATTTATGTTTTTATTGTTGGTGAGTGTAATTCTGCTGACTGCATAACAAATCAATCAAAACAACCAATCACATCCTGTTCTCTGCCAAGTCTCGTCTAGACCAATCACATCCTGTTTTCTTTGTCAAGGCCACAGGCAGAGTCAGGTGACCAGTTCTCTCTGCTAAGCCCACAGTTTTACACTAAGGTGACTATGCTGAAAGCTCATGAACAGTGGAGTTGAGTGGGAATAACCTGAACAGACGAGACACAATTTAGAATCTGACAATCACACTGAGGAAAAGAAAAAAAGATGACAGAAACAGCAAAGAATTTGAAATGAAACACAGGACAAAGGACAAAAAATGAGAACAAAGCAGATTAGTGGTGTGTGTGTGTGTGTGTGTGTGTGTGTGTGTGTGTGAAGGGGGGGGGGGGTACAGGCTGAGCAGAGAGTGAAAAAGAGAGAAATCAATTGATCTTTTTTGTGGCACTCTCTCAGTTAATCGCTTGGACGTTGGCTGTTGGCTAATGAAATGCCTATGGACAAGACGTGAATGAACACTAACGACCTGATAATGAAGATGAACTGACAAGGAAAATGAGAATCATCCCATCTAACTTTAATTAGGGAACTTATCACACACACACTGAGGCTGTCTCTACGGCTGCTGCCTCTGTCCAAGGACGACCACTAAAACACACTTGCACACATTGCAAACTGTAGCACTGGTAGAAAAATAAACGATCATTATCTTGATAGGTGGCAATTCACACATGCACACAGAGCAAACTGGCACACCAGTGCACATAATGAAATATTGTCAGTGGATGAAATTGCCATCGTGATCTTAATAAGTGGCTCACCTGAACACTTGTGAGCGTAGTGTACTGGTAGGCTTTGATGACAAGGTAGTTGGCCTCGATGTCGATCAAACCAAGGATCATGTACTTCCACCATCGCCTCTTCAAGATGGCCAACAGGTTCTCTTCTCCTGCGGGAGAGCGTGAAACCAATGCACACATGCAGAGAGAGAAAGAGAGAGGGAGGGAGAGAATGATTTATAAACCTAAGCAACAATTAGTCACAGCCAAACACATTTTGACAGCTCTTGAATGCATCGACCACTGGGCCCGTCGATCTCCCACTCCCACCTGTAGCCGCTACATACTGATCCACGAAGAATGGGAATCTCTTTCTTTTCTGAATTACAGCGGCTTGGCATCACAACATCTAATGTAATCTTAAGGCACCATACAGACTTGCTCCAATTTCTGTTTGCCAATCCAATGAGGTATGTGGGTGGGTATGCTTCAGACTGGCATAATCCCCTTATGATTCCCAACAGATTTTGCATTGCCTGCTAAATCTGACGTTTTTTTTGTACACACATGTACGCAGTGCTTGGATCTTAAATTAATTAACAGAGCACTGTGTGGGACATGCAAAGATGGTCAATTATCACAACACGGTAAGTAAAAACAAAAAAACTGAACAGAGTATTCTTTTTTGAATAAAACGAGTGGAGTTGCACACGCACAGTTTGTGGCTTAGTAATTGGGTCGGCTCGATGTGGGCAAGCACGAGCATCGTCACAGCTGAGTTTGTTATTCAAGATCATAAGTGGCTTGAAAAAGGCTCTTCAGAGGATCCTTGGAGTCCAAAGGCAGACAAAACAGCCTGCTGGGCAAACTAGAGGAGTAACTGGAGAAAAACAAAAGGAATCCGGTCATACCCTCAGTCTAATGTGATGTTTCCCCTTTCTTTTTATTTATTTATTTGCAGATGGATGTGGATGGAAGGGCAAATACAATTTACTCTTGTGTGCTTCAGAGAGGGCAAGAAAGGGTAAGGGTGTAAGACAGAAAGACAGAAAGAAAGAAAGTAAGAAAGAAAGAAAGACGGAATATGTGATGTGACTGTGGACACAATAGACTAGCAGATTATTACACCACTACATTGTATTTCATCC
This sequence comes from Tenualosa ilisha, assembly GCA_015244755.2. Taxonomy (NCBI): domain Eukaryota; kingdom Metazoa; phylum Chordata; class Actinopteri; order Clupeiformes; family Clupeidae; genus Tenualosa; species Tenualosa ilisha. Next base: position 448,820 of record PYXC01000947.1, read on the forward strand.
TCTTGGCAATCGTCAAAACCAGATGACTTTTTGTTGCACTGCACAGCACAAGTGACATGGTGGCCTTTGTTTACCCCGGCATTCCTATGCGATTGGGGAGGCTGCATTTTGGAAATGATATACATTCAGGCTCTTTTAAGAGCTGACAGACGTGCGTGTCTCTTCACAAATCTACTCTTTGGCACAGAGCACCACATGAAAAACAAATCCTACCAGTGCTTTAAGTGGACCGGTACGCACCAGTACGGAGTACCGGCACCTCTCAGTTTTAGCCTCTAGTGTACCGGGACTTTTATCACTTAATGATCTGCTGTTACCCACCGCCGAAGTTACCTGGCAACAGTCCAGCACCAGCAAAAAGTACCAGCACTTCCCCTTATTCCCACAAAACAATGGTGGGTCCCTATATGTTTACATACCTCTTCATACATAATGCATAATCCACAGTTAAAGATGGAGAATATCTATCCACCTATGTACTCCACACAAAAGAAGCCAACGACCTTGGTCAACAGTGTAATGGTCTTCCGTTCAAAATCTAGAAGTGCTCAGCAGTGCAAGAGAACTGTGTAGACATGCATATGACATGTTCTGGTGTCAGCCTCTAGGAGAGTATTACCAAGGTCTTACATTAGGCTGGGCTTAACAACACCAAGATGAACAATCATCAACTTAACCACTCAGACATCAAGGAACATGAATGTCCTCTCTGGAAGGAGACAGGCTAATTAAATTGGTAAAACCTCAGAGGCAGATATCATGGACTTGCTATTCATATGACAGACAAGAAGCAATCCCCAGGTGATGTCTGCCTCCATAATCTTTGAGACATTCCTGGCAGAGCACTGCAGAAACTCACTGCAGAGCTCGTGTTCAATAAGACAAAGGTAAAGTCATTGAATCAGTCTCAGAAAACTTAAAAGCATAAAAGTAATAATATGTGTTTCTGACAGCCCTGATAACATTGTGTGCAAGTTAGCCAGCGATGCTATCACAGATTCCAGGATCTATCTTGTGAGGAAGGGATGAATGATAAAAACCCAAAATAACAACATTCACTTGTCTGGCTGGCTAATATTAACCCAAACTTCACACTGCATGCACAGGCAAGGACACACAGCCGCAGACACCAAGCTTAAGTCATACATGTACGTGCACGTACATACACAAGACAGCGGGCGTCTTCAATCACACCCAAAAAAAAGCATTTTAACTTGATGCAAATGAAGGTTATTTACATGCAGATTTAAGGCATTTTACTGTGTCATCAGATGTTTCTTCCACTGCAGAGGTGGGTGTGGGTGTGTGTGTGTGTGTGTGTGTGAGTGTGTATGTGTGTCTGTGTGCTTGCATGCGTGTGTGTGTGTGTGTGTGTGTGCGCGTGTGAGTGTGTGTGTGTGTGTGTGTGTGTGTCTGTGTGCGTGCATGTGTGTGTGTGTGTGAAGGAGAGTGAGAGAGAGGCACGGGGGAGAGGAGGCAACTATAAATAACAGTATGGATGAGAGATGCTGAACCCACCCTCCATCATGTGACAAAGTGCAAAAGAACTCGACACAACTCCTCCTCCTCCACTGACAACGAACACACATACACCCACTCTCTCTCTCGCTCTGACATGCCTCAGTGGTGCACAACCAGGTATTATAGCAGAGGCTTTGAACTCAAGAGGTCAATTAGTGACTCATATGGTTCACATAGTGGCTGACACATATAGCGAGAGGTCATCCCTACTTTATGGGAAAGAGTCTTCTGTTCCTTTTCACATGATCAGGTTCTGCTCAATCTATCTTCCATGATTGAACAAGTCAGTTTACAGTCCAGACAGCCAAAAACATAATCCAAAAGAAAAAAAGAATCAAAAACGTATAATTCCTCACTGACCTGAATTCTGTGAAACCCTCCTTTTTCAAAATCAAATCTAAAATACGTTGTTAATCAGGGAAACAGATCCACATCATTGAAGATCTGGTTGTCTGGCAAAAAGTGATTGACCTAGAATTGCGGAGGTGTAAACAGCATGAGATTTGAATTTAACCTGAGGCATGAAACTCTTCCCCAAAACGTTTTTGGGAGTGCAGTAAATACATCATTCATACAAACAATAGTTTTAATTATGGTTTGTTTTCTCAACTCGAAGGAAAACACAACATCTATAGTTTAACCATAGGCAATCATTCATTGGTTAAGAATCACATAATAAACAGCTCAAGCTGGATAAACAGTTGTGATTTTGCTAGATTTTTGGCAGATTGGAAATGAGCTGACAGGAGGCTGTAATTGGTCCTTGGTTTTCTAGGGAAATTAGTAATGAGCTCCAATGGCTCATTGCCACATAGACCTGTAGCGCAAAATTGCTAGCTGTGTGTCTGGGTTCCCTGGTTACTCCTTTGTGGCACTGCAGAGATATTCACATTTCTTCCCATTCTGTCTGGGTTTTTTTTTCCACTCTGTCTGTGTGTCTTGGTCAGTTCAGTGATGGGAGGAGAAACACCTGTCCACACTTCTGCCCCTAGCTTCGAAGCAATAAGGGTGACGAAACATTTTTCACACAACATTAACCAGGTATTTCAAAATATTGACAAAAATCTTCAGATGGCGACAGCGAGACATATTTTCAGATGAAGGGCAAGGATCTTTTTCTCTCTCTCTCTCTTTCAGAGTTTCGATTATCCATCTCATTCTCCCTCTCCAGAAGGCGTTAATTGCATATGTCATTTCCATCGACTTTTCCTGAGGTGACTGTCATACGCTGGCTTGTGTGTGGAGTGTCTGCAAGCCATTATAGTGGCTATGGCAGCGGCACTGCATCAGCTTCCTGTGGAGAGGAAGGCAAATACACCTCTGATAGCCTGGCTATCCCAGCAACCCCGCGAGCTACAGCGAATTCATTGTGGCAAAGCAGCTAAGGCATGGTATACGTTTTGCCACCGCTGCTAGACCCCAAGCAGGTGCATTATGGGAGTCTGATGGGGGGCAGGGGGAATAACCTGGAGCCCAATCATTTTCAGTGCCACTACTGGGAGGAAGGGGTGATGGGGGGGCGATGGGGGGATGCTGGGGATAAAGGCAAGAGAGGGAAAAAAGTGAAAAAGAGAGAGATGTTTAGAGAAAGAGAGAGATGAAATACAGCAAACAAATGATAGATTTGCATTTTTTTTTTTTTTACCATGGAATTAGTATGGTATGAAACACTTGGTGACGCGTGACATGAATGATTATGCCAGTGAAGCTAGAGTGCAGCTACAGTGGTAGAGAAAGAGAACATCACGAAAGATAGAAAGCCAGAGAAGATGGGGAAAAAAAGACATGAAGAGAAAACATGGAGGTTGCTGGGGAGTGCTGGAAGGACAGAAATGATAGAGACAAATGAAGGGATCAGGCAACAGAGGAAAAAAAAGAAGTGATGTTGAAACAGAATGATATACAGTGTATATGTATTTTTAGCATGAAATGAGTACGGTATGTAATTCGATCAAACACTTTCCTTTGGTGACACGTGGCATGAATTATCATGCCAATGAAGCTACTCTGACTTTGCTAGAAAATGACGGAGAAAGAGAATGTTCCGGAAGACAGAGAAGATGGGGAGAGAGAGACTGAGAGACAAAACAAAAAAACATAAAACATGCGGGTGACCTGACTCGGCTCAAAATAGAGGCCAGTAATGGAGGTGAGTCTGCAGTGATGGAGCCTGTGGAGAGGAAAGGAGAGGAGATGTAAGGAGAGGAGAGGAGAGGAGAGGGGAGGAGAGGGGAGGGGAGGAAGGGGGAGGAGAGGAGAGGAGAAGAGATAGGGGGAGAACGAGAAGGGGTAAATACTGTAGAAGAGAGACAGACTGAGGGAGTTACCAAGTAAGAGACACATGTGGGGATAAGAGGAACATGTCACAAAGAGCAACATGTCAAGATACAGGATAGAGAGAGAGAACGAGAAAGAGAGAGAGAGAGAATGAGAAATGGAATGAGAGAAATGGGAGAAACATATGAGCAAATAGTGGGATCACAGAAAGCACAAAGTAAAACAGTAGTGATTGGAAGAATTTGTCCAGTTCTGACCAGCACATCAGCAGTAGAAAGGGAGAGCGAGGGAGAGAGGGAGGGGGAAGAGAGAGAACAATGCAGAGTGTGTAAGGGAGTTAGACAAACAAAGAAAAAAATGAAGGTGAGATTGAGAATAAGAAACAGAAATAGAGAAAGAAAGAGAGTGTGAGACAGAGAGAGAGAGAGAGAGAGAGTGAGAGAGAGAGAGAGTGAGACTAATGATGTGCTGGAGGTGCTCCATCAGGCCTGTGGGAACACGAGCAGACAGCATGGCCATCTCTCTCCCTAATTAAGGCACCTCCAAATCCTTTCCAATCAGACCATTTGGACACTTTATTTTCTAAGCCTCTGCCAAGAGCACTCAGAGGAGAGAGAGGGGGGCCCAGAGGGGGAGGGAGGCTGAGGTGGGGGTGGTGACAGCAGGAAAATGCTAGCTAAACTTGCGAAAAGAGAAGGTTAATCATTTGGAAATCCGCATTAGCGTGGCAGAGTTGCTAGCGCTCTGAGCGTGGCTCTGGCTCCAAGCAATGAGTGCCTTACGACTCGCTCCTCGCTTTGGCCCAAGGTCGAAGCACCTGCCGTTTGCTTGCGCTGCAGCCAGAGGTGATTAATGTTACCAAGGAGACAGAGTGAGGAGTAAGGGCTGAAGCTAGGAGGATGGAGCCTGTGTGCACACCAGTCTTTTCAGGGGGCTTTGGGCACCAGCATGGGTGGTGTGCCCTTTGTCAACTATGTCAACATTATGAGAGAGACATGCAGGCACACAGCCACACTGTGAAAAAAGATGGCCAGACATTTTATTTTTCCTAGCAAAGACAAGAAACTTCTATAAATTGTTAAATGTAACCATAAGTCATGATATGAAGAATAGAATGAAGAGTAGAATGAATAGATATGAAGAATAGAATGAAGAATAGAATGAATAGAATGAGGAATACTAAAAGTTCAGTTAAATGGATGAAATGGCATAAAATTACTTTTCACACACACACACACACACACACAACCAAGCAAGCAAGCCAGCAATTAGAAAATGAACCTTTCAGAAAGAACACACAAACACTGAAATATATTGCCAAAAATAATGGGTTTGAGTGTTTGGTGTGTCTGTGTCCATCACTGGTGAGTCAAGAACCTAGCCCTGCCCAGTTTACGGTGCCCTTCAAGCTGAGGCAAGGCATTTAAAAACGGATCTGCTGTCACAACTGATTCCTAGAGAGCAGAACCCTATCCTCTAAAATACAAATCCAACACAAAAACATGCCCATGAATTTCTTTAACCTGTCAGCAGCAGTGTGTTATTTAAGTGTACTGATGAGCATGTGAAAGGCATTAATGAATATTAGTGATAACTTTACAGTTGTGACTTGTTATCATGCTACTCTGGTTGTGCCTCCCTTTCCCCCTGTCAGATGGTAAATTCTAGTTTTTTTGCATCCAATTCTACTGATTTGCAATTACTGTCGATCATCTTGATGATGTAGTTATGGCTGAAGTGCATCAGATGCAGCATGACTTCTCGTTCTATAGAGTTCAGATGGGGGTCTGCCAGGATATACACACTTATGGAACGCCACTTGTGTAATCAGTCAGGAATAAATTGTTTGTGCAGACTCACCTGCTGTGTAATAACTAGTGAGGTTCTGTATGCAGTGACACATATGCACTACAACTTGTAGTGCATCTGCTGGTGATCTCTGTGCTTTTGTCAGAGGCTGTATATGGGCAATTCCACAGAAAATGTACTTTTTGCCATGTCCATAACATCAATGACATGCAATGGTGTTTGTATGATTACGTGAAAAGTTTCGTACATTTTTTTCATGTCAGTTCTACTACCATAGTGAATGCCCACATTTCATGTAATCATTCACATCATAGTGTACCACTGCAATGCAAAAAAGTTCATTTTCCATGGAATTGGCCATATATATATATATACTGTATAAAATTTATTTCCTGAGGGGCAGTTTAGCATGAAGTAGAAAGAATTGAGCTGTTATGTAATCAACAGACTTTCACATACAAAAACACAGCCAAACACATATCAGTGTAACAAGCCCCCTTGGGAATGACCAGAATAAATTCTATACATTTTCTTACACTTGTATTTTTAACGTATCTCCATTGGTATTCACTGTTGCTTGCGAAACTACACTGCATACTGTATGTACTGCCACTGTCTTTAACATATGTGGGAAAGCTCTGTAAACAGAGGGAATCACACATACCATGAACCATAGCAACATGATAAATCACATGCAAAAAAAAAAAAAACTTGAACTATTTCTGCGTTTAGCATAGCTAAACACTTACATTTGGTCATTGCTTCAGGGTCAACTTGGGGTTACTTGCCTTGCTCAAGGGCACAATTTTCAGGCTACTAGAATGCTAGCCAGGTTCCTTAACCACTGCACTACCACCACCCATATCTTCCATCACTCTCATATTCAGCTGGCAAATTGCCCTTTAACATGCAAGGTAGGTGATAAGTACAAGGTAATAATGATATCTGTTGATGAGTTATATGAAAATTAACATGCATTAATTTATATGACTCTTTTCCATATGAGAGGCCCAAAGATACATATCAAAATCATAATCTATGGCCAGTGGCAAAGATCTGAAAGACCTTGAATATTCATCAACAAAAGGCAAACACCACAGATCCCCACTCCTCTGTGGGCGTAATGACAATAAGCAATCTATCCAGCGCTGCATCGCTAACATAACAATTAGCATGGAGAGACAGGGGCCAAATTTAGATTCAACAGCTCGATTTACAGCAAGGCGCTTCAGGCACCTCGCCGCTCCTGAGAGGCACGACTGTAATTCACACATTCATCCTCGCCATCCCACTGGTACCCACCGAGCCAGGCAAGCTCAGCAGAGCATAGAGGAGCCTTTTCAGAGGAGGAAACATGGGTGGTTTAGGGGGACTGAGTGATAAATAATCATATCTCAACTACTTTGGTCTGCAAGGTACAGCATCCCCTCCTTCCCTTGGCATGCCATCAGTCACAAACAAAAGGCGCAGGAAAGGGGAAAAATAGGTGGGGGTGGGGGTGGGGGTGGGGGGGCTCTGGAGGGAGTTCTGGAAAGACATAGCCGATAAAAAGGAGGCGAGTGGGGGTGTAATTAATAAATGATGAACCGGATTATGCCCAGCTGACAGGTACATACGAGCCAGCCGGCGCTGATGATGGTATGGAGCAGGAGAGGAGAGAAGAGGAGAGAGGAGAAGAGGAGGAGAGGAGAGAGGCTGGGGAGAGGAGGGAGTGTGGGACATTACTTGAGAGGCCATTATCCCTGTTAGGAAGTGGCCCTCTGGAGAGAAGGGAAAATGTGGACAATCAATGAATGTGTTCCAGAGTTGGAAATAAAGAAAGAAAGAAAGAAAGAAAGAAAGAAAAAGAAAGAAAATCTTTCTTTTATAATACTGTCGGTTCAGTTCAGGACTGGCAAGGAGGAGACAGGGCAAGGCTGAATGAGGTGCATGTATTTCACAGCATTGTGTTGTGTGTACAAAAGAGTCTTATGAGTTATTCAAACCTCCCTGAGCTGATGCAATTTCAAAAAGTAAATATTAGTCATCATGCCTTCTGGGATCTGTTAACATGGGTTTGATAGCATCATTGATTTTATTGATGGTTAGAAAATGATGGCACACACACACACACACACACACACACACACACGGACACACGCACACACACACACACACATATACACAGAGAGAGAGAGAGAAAGAGTAGAGACAGTTGCTAAAAAAGGTGACAAAAATCCAGGATACATTATTGATTTTGCATCCGCAGGTGGACCAAAAACAGCAGCAGTGAGAAGCTGCATATGTGGCTTTGCTTGCTCCTGGCATCAGAGTAGCTCCCCGCAGGCTGGTCCAAACTAGTTGTACCTGCACCAGGTGTATCCCCTAAAGCCACAAGCTTTGGCTTGGCGCAGGACTCCTTGGCAAGAAGCAATGAGAAAGCTCTCAGAGGTAATCACAGGCAGCTGAGGACAAAGACGCTGACCTTAGCTGGCGCTCGTGGCTTCCCGGAGGAAGATGAGGGTTGGGATAATGAGAACTACTGGGCTGTGACAAGCTCCCGTCAAATCTCCTACACGGGAAAAAAAAAGTGGTTCCACCTCTCTGCAGTTCAATTCCTGCACGCACATTCTCTGTCTCACACACACATACACACAGACAGACTGGCAGACACAGATACACTGACACAGACACATATTGCACGCATGCACACACACACACACACAAACACACACACACACAAATACCACCACCACCACCACCTTGCAACCACTTTTGTTCACACCCTTTGTCCATTCAGTGCACAGATACACACAGACACACACACACACATACAGTGGGTGACTAAAGCTCCCATGTTTCATACATATTTGTATGCCTCTCTTGCCAGTTCAGTGACACACACACAAACACACACACACACATACACACACACACACACACACACACACACAGGTAACTAAAGTTCCAGCCTCAAACGTTTGTTCACTTCTCTTGTCAGTTCAGTGACATACACGCAAACACACACACACACACACACACACACACACAAACACACACACACACACACACACACACACACAGGTAACTAAAGCTCCAGTCTCTCTCAAACGTTTGTTCACTCCACTTGTCAGTTCAGTGAGCGCCTTGTAGGGCAGCAATAAGACTGATACATTCATGATGCATGATAATAGAGAGCAGGTTGTCACACAGTCAAAAACAAAACCAAGTGTCAACAACAAATAATCGTAGTACCAGCACACTGGAAATTAAAAATGTACCTATCAATTGGCACAACTCAACTCGACAACTCGACTATTGCTTTTGCAAAAACTGAAACATTTAAAAGACTCTGAGCCATTTCTATTGCCTTGCATCACTAGCCTTGAGCCTCTAAGACTTTAACTTCAAAACTCAATTCTTAATCGTGTTGGAAAATGCTGCTTGCGGGTCATTTTTTTCAGAAAGCCTTACTTTTTACAGGGTGAGAGAAACCGAATAAAATTTCTTTGTGTGTGTGTGTCTGTGTGTGTGTGTGTGTGTGTGTGTGGAAGAGGGTAACATGAGATGTGGAGGGAAGAATCTCTAAAACTATGCCCACAGTCACCCAGAGCCTGAAGGAGGAGAGTGTAAAATTAAGCAAGGATTTGTTAAAGGAAACATACGATGAATGAATGGAGCATTGTACCTTGTTCTCTGATGTTAAAAAAGAATATGTTTAACTTTAATTAATCAAAAATAAGCACAATCACAATTTTACAAGCCCAATTAAGACCTTATATTTAGGCTGGGTATGGAAGTACCCAATTATAATTCAATTATGGTTGCTAAATGGTTAAATGGATAAATAGGGCCCTTTATGGCAACCATAATTGAATTACAATTGCTTTGTACTATTTCACATCACATGTAGGCTTTGTTCTAAATTAGTGGAGATTTCTAAGTTCAAGATTTTTATATGAAGGAGGGCACAACCATGCCTTATGTACATGATAGCTCTGTAGATCTGAAGAATTTCTCTCTCTGAAGAAGAGAGTCGAGAAGAAATCAATATGGTGAGCAACACTTCAAGCAAACGACCACATGAGCAACTTACAGCTAATGGGTAAACGTTGTCTGGAGAGTTGGCCGTGTGTGTTGACAAAAGTAATTAAAAGCAAGTTGGTCAGTGTCTGGGATTAGCCATGCAGTGGGTGTCTATGAAATGAAATGGTTTGTTCTTTTGACGTATGCTGGTACGGTTAGCTAACCATTAACACTCTGGAATGTTTTCATGCAAAGCTCTGTCTACCAATGTCTTTGGGGAATGTTCTGGATGTTTGTAACAACGTGTGTTCTGTGCGGGCTGAGACACTATATACACACTTCTCTGTCTCTCTCACATGCGCACGCACACGCACATATACACACATGCTGTGTGAGTGTTTCTACCTAGTCCTCGCTGGGAATATCTACAGCAATGCATGTGCTGGAGGATGCTCTGCACAAACACAGATTCCCTCTCTTTCCCTCTTACAGACACACAAACACTCACGGACATACACCAACATATTTCTCCCACTTTTCTGAAACATCTCCCCGCAGCAACTGTGTTCGGCTCGGCTACGATTATTGACGTTATCGCCGTTTGTTCATTTCTCTTGGACGATCTCCACTTGGCCTCCTAGTTCTTGCCTCTGCTCTCACAAATAGGGGAGGAGAGAGGAAAGAATGTTACTGGTGAGAAAAAGCCTGTCAGCCGCTGGCATTTCTCTACCGCTTTCGCAAACAATAGTGGAGCCATGGAGGTGCCAGATGCTCCCGTGTCATCCTTTTTTTTTTTGAGGAGGAGGAGGAGGTGCGGGAGGGATATGCCAGATGGGGAGATGTTTTGACACCAATCAACTACACCTCCTCCTTGATTCCTCCACGCACCCACTACATCGAGGCCTGCACCCGAGCTGTCAAAGAGATGAGTTCATATTCTCACGGAAGCAGGTGAGACGTTTCTCGCTAAGTCGCCCGTCTGACTCCGCAGCAGGGCTCGGTAGAGTCTCAGTGAGGTTAACAAGGCTCTCAAGCTGGGATATCAGGGTGCTTTAGTGTGTTACGAGCTAGAAGTCACTGCTACGGCTGCAGAGAGAATTATAATTCCGCTAATCAGAACCGTTTAATAACATGACGCATCACAGTTGATGACTTCAGACTGGGATGTTCCCATTAGCCAACCAGGCTAACCTGCTGTAATTAAGAACTGACTAGACACGTTACAACAGGAAGCCAGCATGTGGACTGCTCTCTCCTTGCAATGAAATCAATGCATGGGCAAGTATTGTGTACAATAATGGAGTGGTATAGAGAGGAGAAAAAGATGAATGCCACACACCACTCAGGATGGAAGCACGAGGTCCTGAGAAAGTTGGAAACACTGGAAGGCTCACTTCCCTAACTGCAATCATTCTCTTACGTTTTGCCATCGAAGTGTCCTTGAGCAAGATGCTGAACCCCAAATTGCTCCCAGTGGCAGGTTGGCACCGGTGTGTGAATGCATGTGTGTGAATGGGTGAATGTGAGGCATACTCTGTAAAGCACTTTGAGTGCTCGTAGGAGTAGAAAAGCCCTACATAAATGCAGCTCATTTACTCATTCTATCTTGTTGCTCTTTGCTTTCTGTCTTCCCTTCATCCGCCCTGCTGAAATGGATTACTGTGTGCCATGGCATGGGGTGTGTGGGGGTCTAACAAAAACCACATGGGAAGAGAAGGCCAGAGAGCAGGAGGGGAAAGAGCGAGAGAATGTTCACATTTTGGAGGATCTTTTGGAAGAGTCTTTTCTGGACAAACGAAGTTGAGTATGCAAAAGCCACTTCATAAAGAGAGAGAGAGAGAGAGAAAAAAGAAAGAGAGAGGGAGAGAACAGTGCTAGAAAGAACTTCACTTTTGCACACCTAGATGTATTTCACAGTTGGAAAAACATTGTGCTGGGCTGATTTGACCTGGTTGCTTTTAGCATGGGAGGAAGTCTGTGGGGTGTGGGGTAGTGGGGGTGGTGGTGGTGGTGGGGACCTCAGCTATTGATTGTGAACCTCACAGGCAAAGCACCTGATGGGCAGCTGCTGCCAGCCAGCCACCGCCTATGCCTCCATCCACCACTTACTCAGAATCAACAAGTAATAGACAGTGCCACCCGCCATTAATTTGCAATGTGTCCCTCTTTCCCGATGGGCACAATAGCGATGGCCAGACACTACAGGAGCACAAAAGAAGAGGAGCAATTTAGCGCAACGACGGCGGTTTCAGAGCGCCACAGCTGTGCCTTTCTCTCGGCGAGAACAGCTTGACTTGGAAATAATGGGCTTTTCTGCGGCTGGCTGGTGCCATCCCAAGTTCACGTGTTGGAAGTGTTGGACTCTGCGTCTAATTAGGAAACATGGCTTTTACGCTCAGTCAGTGTGCTTCAGTGGCTCCTCAGTCAAACGCATCAGGGAATGAAAGAGTTTTCGTCTAGGCTTACCAAGCCATGACAAAGCACTGACAGAATGGTGAGCTACTACCAGTGTTGCCAGAGTAAGCAATATTTGTTTTTCATGAGCATGGAAATGAAGATTGGAATCCCTGAATTCTGAAAAACGCTTGCCTCCAACTGAGAAAAAACACAGGCGTATGCTCTCAAATATCTGGTGTATGTTGTGTATCTCTGTGGTATGGTGTCAATTACTTGTTAAGAAACTAATTTAACTAGCCACTGCTGAGGGTCTTTAGAATGAGGTCCTACATGAGAGAGTGAAGAGTTATAATCTCTGTGTAATCCTCCCTCAGCGCACTTTAAAAAACACCCATCAGTGTTTTATGTTTACCAAGAGTTCTGACAAGAACTGCAGAAGGTGTTAGTTATGAAACCAAGCAATCCGAATGATTCGCTGAGCTCCCTAATAATAAACCATGTTCTTTTTGTATTAGAATTCTAGACTTCTGCTTGTTTGTTCTATTCCTAGCTAACTGGAAGCGCGAGGCATCAGTGAGGAAATTAGATCAAGATTGTTTCGCAAAACTGGCACTCACACATGGGCATAATGAACTGTAAAAAATGTAACACCTCTGTTGTGTGTATGCAGCGCTAACCTTTCTTGCACAGGTTTTCATTTTGTTTGATATCAACACCAATACTTTGCAGAGCCTGTTGGCTTCCTAACGACTGATTCTTTCATAAGCTGCTGGAATTAAGAAAAGAAATCTCGTATGCAAAGAGCAACGTGTATAGGCAGGCAGAATCAGCTCTGAGGTGATACTAATGCCATTACTCTTCAGCACTGCTGGAGACTCTGAGCATGTTCTGGAAACATACAGAAAAGCCAAAAGAACGTTTGCAGGACCAATCACAAAGGGACATTTGTAAGTGCATAATCCATTGTTATTGAGAACCTTGGCCCAAGCCTGAGGGAGATGAAGCCTTTCGGGGAGGCATAAATGAGTGTTCTAGTCTCAAACAAAACACTCTAGCAGAGAATTAGAATCAGAGGCTGTCTATCTGGTTCTCTTTGACATCCTCATGACGATATTAACTCAAAGGGAGAAAACCTCAGAGCATATCAAATATTCCAAATACAAATAACCCACAAAATCCTTCAAAATTACTCTCTATCATGAATGCAAAATAAATCTAAAACTCTTATGACCACATTCAAACTGGAAGAAATTCAGTGAATTCAGTGATAGCAAAAGTAACAAAATTTGCAATAAACTCACAACAAAATAAATAACAAAAATTACAAAATAAACAAAAATTACAAAAATAACAAAAATAAATGACAAAATAAATAACAAAATTGACAAAATTCACAGAAGTGACAATATTCAAATAACAAAAGTGAAGAGAGTCCAGTGCTTTTGATGCTTTAAGTGTTTCCTTCCATATTTTACAAAAAAAAATCCTTGAGGTTCACATATGAGTGACTTCTGGTTGTCCAGACCAAAGACAAAATCACTCAAATTGAAGAGACCTTTTGTTGTGAAGGGAACAGTTCTTGGCAGCAAGCATACCTTTAAAACAGACGCTGAATCACAAATCACACCAAAAAAGAAAGAGGCTTTTAAAGGCAACCTCTCTGTCATTAGGCAAGAAAAGACCCGATTCCATAATCTGTTCAGTCAGTGTTTTCTATTCAGAGGAATTAAAACCCAGTCTAAAGAGGCAAAAACAGACAAACAGTCTAACAAAATAGCTCAGTGACACATGCTCATATTATATTGGTATAGTCCAGTTTCAAATGTCATCAATGTGCTCAACCCTTCTGATTTGTTATTTGTTAAATACTAGGGGAGTTTAATTGGAGACTTGCATTACTATTGGTTGCAATTGGCAAGCATAGCTAACAAGAAGCAATCTCAAGGCATATAGGCTTGAATTTGACACGTAAAGTGAGTAAGCAGGCTAAATTAAATTAAAGATGTCACTTATACTGCTTTTCTGCAACCTGACAAAAATAATTGAAAAAAAGACCAAAAAGCAAAACGAGTTGTAACTGTCTGCAGTCTGCCCGATGAAGAACATTAGTAGTCTGAGAAAACATCCTAAAGAAGTCATCCCCTGAACGGTGCACAATGGAGCTATGAATGATTCAGGACAGGGCCTAAGGCAGTGTTCTCAGTGACAGCCATGTTGCAAGGATGGCATCTTCAATCCCACTAATTTACATGATGTTTTATTATAAATTGAGCAGCCTTGCAGTCGTTAGGAAAAAGATAACACAGTCTGTTATGGAAAAAAACACAGTTTGCTGGGGAAACCATTTATTGGTGTAAAATTCTTGATGCATTTGAGCTTGATAGCAAAACTAAGTAGATCACTTTCTTTCCATGCTACTCTTTTGACTGTCTGAGTATTATATGGCTCCAACAAAGCCACTTTATGTGCTTTATCCTCCCACACACTGCACCATGGCCACTGAGCCAGAGGAGCCATGCTTTACAATCCAGTACCTACTGCCTTGCTGAGGTTTGTCTCTGAATTCATGCACTCTAAGACTGGCAAGAAGGGCATACTACCCTGCTGAGCACCTGGACTATAAACGTTGGCACTCCCTGCTGGGGCTTCAAATAGTAAAATTAGCTATGGAGGTTAATGCCACACACTGCTCTTAACTTGTCAGGCATAATGCACACTCATTAAAGTGATTAAACCTTTTGTGGTCAATGAGGCCCTCAGTTCTGATCCCAGATGGGAAAGTTCAAGTGTTTTGTTTTGTTAATTTTTTTTGGTTCATGGCCATCGCAGTACCTTGCCTGACAGCCAGAGTGGTGGTGTAGACCAGGAACAGGAGGATGTAGTTGAGAAAGCTCTGGAACACGGGCGTATTGGCACGGTAGTCATCAGCCAGGTACTTGCTGGTCAGGCCGATCCCACAGATGAGCAGAGAGAGCACCTGGCCCAGGGCCAGAGTCAGCAGCAGCTCCCTGGAGACATGAGGAGAGATGGAGCGAGAGAGGGAGAAAGAGAGAGGGAGGGAGAGAGTGAGAGAGACAGAGGGAGGGAGGAATAAAAAGGTGGGAAGGAAGGTGACAGGGAGAGAGAAAAAGAGAAGAGGGAGGGGGGCAACAAATGGAAGACAAAAGGGGGAAAAGATATAACAACAATGGTAACACAGAAATAAGGCAGAGATAGGTGATAGAGAGAGCGAGAGAGAGAGAAAAAAGTTGAATGAGAGACACAGGAGAAAGAAATAAGTGGAAACAGGGCACAGGACAGGGGACGGAGTGAAAAAGGGCAAGTTAGAGAGAGAGAAAGAGTAAGGAAAGCAAAATGTTAGTTAAATTACTTTATAATTGGTTTCATAGCAGTAATAGTTAATGTCAAGATAGTGAGCATATATATACCAGACAATTGCTATTAGCATTTAATCGATACTGGCAACTTTAACACATGTAGATAATACACTTTTCAAGAAGACAGACATTTCAGTGACATTCAAATTCAACCCACCAGTTTGGTATTGCTAACATCACACTCACACTGTACCTGCTGAACCACGAGCCAAGATAATTACAGTGTTTCGGCACAGCCGGTGTTATATTCTGTTTGCACAGGGCACTCCAGCCAAGCGTGTCGGGCGAAACAAGCGAAGGAATAAAGAGCGGCATTGCTACAATTGCCCCTGACGCGGCGTGTAAGTTACAATCACAGCAGAGTATACTGCTAATACAGGCCAGACAGGCAATGCTTGAGACTCACACTTTGGCATATTATGGGGTAGGTTCTAATGGTAGCTGTAGTAGTAAGATGACTGTAGAGAGAAAATTGTTATACTTAATTATTATCTGCAATGCTCTCAATGACTACTGTGTGTGTGTGTGTGTGTGTGTGTGTGTGTGTGTGTGTGTGTGTGTGTGTGTGGTGGATTGGGGGGTATGCAAATTTCTGAATATTAGGATAAACTTATTTGTGTTAACCTATAACCTGTATTTGGATGTCCTATCAATTATCAATAAATTCAATTACATAAAAAAATTATTCACAGTGAATAACAGGATGCCTTGATGTTGATGCCCACTTTACCATTCCAAAGAGACTGTTTTTTTCTCTAGGGCCTGAAGCTAGCCTTCCCAACTGAACCACTCACTCCAGAGGCTAATCATGTCTGTCAGTCTGTGCCATCATTTTGAAAGAGGCCTGTCTCCTCTCTTCCAAGCCTGAGAAAACACGGGAGGGGCCATCGTCATGGCACCCGCGTGTTGAGTGACAGGTGTCAGTTCAGGGATTCCGGGCGGCACGTCTCCATCATTCGTCACGCTCAAGGACGCAAATCCCCCAGTCCACCCCCAGCCCGGCCCACCACACTTCCCCTCTATCCCTGCTCAGCTTGTCTCTGGCGGCGAGAGCAGCAGCATCCGGGGTGATTTGCGGCCAGCGGGGTCTATATAAATACACTCTGTCTGTGTAAATACACTGAACCTCGTCGGGGTGATAAGCAGTTGAAGCTTTCCTGTCATTCATCTACAGGTGGCTGGGGGGTGGGGGATGGGGGGTGGGGGGGGGGGCATTCAGCTTCCGCAGGATGCTGCCTGCATGGGGTTGATATTTTCACCGACACACACACAAACACACACACACACACACACATACACAAACTCCATTTTTGTTCTTTAACTCCTCTCTCTCTCTGTCACTCTTTCTCTCTCCCTCATTTGCTTTTATTTACTCTCTCTCTCTCTCTCTCTCCGTATGGTGTTTTCATCTCATTCTCAGTCTTTCCTCACCACCCTTTCTGTGTGCTATTGTGAAAAAGTAATGAGTGAGTGGACACTAACTGAAGTCTCGACTCAAGAGTCATATCACCAAAGAATGGTAAATACAGAGGAACCTTCTAAATTTAGGGCACCAGGAGTTTCCATATGTAGGGGTATCAGCATGGGGCCCTAATTCAGTAGAGTAGAACTATATAATGCAATGGTCTTGCACGTAAGCACAGAACTGTGCTTCTGCAGCTCCAGAGAATGAAACAGCTCCAATGCTAACTGGAAAAATCACATTTGGGAGATGCTTGGTCTGGCTCATTCCCAAATTAAGCAAAGAAAGTGGTAGTGTGATGGACTTGGATCCATCCACTTGCATATGATGCACTATTCAGACCATAGCTGACAATTATATGTCTCAAAATCCTGCTAAATATAACCTATTATAATTTATTATAATCTATTGTAATCACATCTTCAATGTCACTTGAGTCGTTGAAGAGTAGAATTATATAAGATATATGGATGTCAATGAGTATTTTTGGTTTTGAAAAGAAAGTATAAAGCATCAGAGGATCCCTGGCCCCTCTTTATAATCCACATTCCCTATATTCCTACTTTATATCTGGAAATCTACCTGGGAATCTGGGAAATCTTCCTGAGAATCTGGGAATCTTCCCATGTGATTGCATTCCATGCTGAGTAAATTTAGAAGTCAGGTTCGCAGAAAGAGATATAAAAGTCCCTCCTGCTTCCACAAGCTGAATCAGAGTGCTATACCCTGTGCAATCTTCTTTTTAAAATTTTCACAATGTTTATCTAATGTGGTGTTTGAAAATGGAATATAATTTCAAGATTACTGTACACAACAGACGTATTGCGAGTCAAGTCCAGAATAGAGCATGTGCTACAATCTCTCTTTCTCTCTAGTCCTCGGCGACCTGCAATGACAATTCAGACAGACTCTCCAACATTTCTCACATCACATAGCATGTCACTCTTTGTGTATGTGTGTGTGTGTGTGTGTGTGTGTGTGTGTGTGCGTGTATGTTCTCTTTGCGTAGGAGTGTCTAGGTGTGTGAGTAAGTGAGTGAGCATGTGTGTGTGAAGCTGATTTGGTATGCAGGCAGGTGTCTCAGGGGAGCCTGTCAAGGTGGACTGACAGCTTTGCTCCCCTGGTACTGCCTCTCATCCAGCCCACTGCTACCTGCTCCTTTACACACACACACACACACACACACCCCACACACAAACACCCCGCACACACACACGCGCGCGCACACACACACAAACACAGAGTAACCTTTAGAGGTCTCACAGCTGCCTTGCCATCCGAAGCAAATGAACAACCACAGCACGAGAGAAAAACAAATACACTTCCATACCAATGAGCCTGTCTACATCACAAAAATGTATTTAGCCAATGAGAGAGAGAGATACTTTGTGTATGATGGAAAGAGAAACAGAATCACTAGACAGGTGTTTGCACTGCCACATGTTCTCTAATCCAGGGGTTCTCAAACAGACAGAAAAACAGAATCACTAGACAGGTGTTTACACTGCCACATGTTCTCTATGGAAGGGGTTCTGAAACTTTATGAGTCGTGGACCCCTAATGGGGCAGATTTTTTTTGTTGTTTTTAAAGGATCTCTCATAATCGTAACAAAAATGGAACCATATAAGATTATATCCATTTGTTCTTTCAGATGATTTTGAACTCTTATTCTAAAAACATATTTTGCTAATACCACAACAGTTTTAAATAGCCATGTTATTGCATCTGGCAAAACTTGACAGTGAAGGAACAGTTTTGAAAGGATTAATTTTTTAACAAATAACTAATAATAGCTAGTATTCATTTTGCTAACAGTTAATGCGAATACCTAAGGAAAATGTTTTGATCTAGTGTATCATGTAGGCTATTTTTTTTTACTAATGTTATGCTGGTGGGAGTAATGAGCACAATGTAATTGGTAATACTGAGCTCTAGTATTTCTCTCCCCATAAGACAAGTTTATACTTTGTAGCAAACTTTTTCACGGACCCCCTGGCAGCATGCTGCAGACCCCTGGGGGGCCCCCGGCCCCAGTTTGAGAACCAGTGCTCTATGGAGCATTTAAAAGGAAATCAATAGCCCTGCTGTTCAAGCTCTACAAAGGCTGCTGATAGGAAAAGCAATAAGAAAATTCGGTACATAGACGAAGGAGTGAAACAGCAGCTAATGCTAACTGAAAAAGCCAAGCAAACTCAATTATAGTTTTTGCCGGTTCACAAATTCTATCTATGTTGTACAAAATGTTCTTGTTCTTCTTCCTACCAACTCGCCGACCTCCAGCGACAAGGTTATGGGTTGATTTACTCCGGGCTATTAAAGTATAATTCAGTGCAAGTTGACCACATAAGATCTTGGTCACTGCATGGTGTCATTGCATGGTGTCATAGCGCTGAGTAGATCAAGTGTGCAAGTGTGAACCCCTTCTGCTTTAGATAAAAATTCAACCTACATGCACTGTTGTGCTTGCTGAATTATTGATTAAACAGACATCTTGTATACTCTCCCCTGCTCTGGAAGCAGGCTCAGAATTGGCTTTTTAAAACACTGTTTATCAGACTGTTTATGACTTTCCATTTAGGATGCTTCTGACATTCACTCAGGCCTTAGCAGTGTCATAAAGTGTACCCTCAGGTTTATAATATAATATAATGTAAAGTAATATAATATCATCACATCCTATCATATCATATCATGTCATATCATATCATGTCATGTCACGTCACGTCACGTCACATCACATCACATCACATCACATCACATCACATCACATCACATCACACCACATCATCTCATATCATATCATATCATGTCATGTCATGTCATGTCATGTCATGTCATATCTCACTGGGATCCTAAGACAGTGAAAGAATAACACACACCTTCATGATCAAGGATGAAGGATAACACACAAGACAACTCATATCAGTCCCATAAGACTAGTGTGTGCTGCATTTGAGAGCTTGTGTGTGTGTGCGTGCATGTGTCTCTGTGTCTGTGTGGGTGTGTGCATGTGTGTGTGTGTTTTTGTCTGTGTGTACATGTGTTTATCCGTCTCAGGGAAGCAAAAAACCAAAAACATTCTCTCAACCCAAGGTTCTTATAGACCTCTACGAGAAAATCAGTTCTTTCTTCCTATCAGGCATTTGACATTACAATGAATGCACCTCGCTCAGAGTTAATTTAAAATCTCATTAGCGATACCTGGGAAACAAAGCAAGCATAACCACTTAAAAACAAAAACAGGTCAGGGGTGATCCTTCTAATAGTCTTAGCTTCCAAAAGCAGAAACAGCAGAAATGAAAAACACAAAGTACTGTGACATATCTGAATATGAAATGTGGCAGGTTGCTAAATTCGATTACTTCAGAGTTCAAAGGGCTACAATCCAGAGCCAAACAAGAAACTTTCTCTGCCTCCAAACGTTTAAACATCTGAGAACAAATTACAATACTGTTCAGTGTTCAAACATTTTTTAGGGGAAAAAAAACACGAACAGAAATGGATTTCACAGTCGGGTTGTGGGCGTACCCATTACTGTGGTTTGACTCATTCTCAAGTTGTGAGCTGTTTCATGTTGGGAATTGATAGGATTTTATCAATATCAACGTCATTGTCGATTCTGCTTATCGGTCCAATTCTCTTATCAATATTCTTATCAATTCCTTACTCTTTAGAAAGTTTTTGACAGATTTTCAGTATAAGCACATAGGCCTATAATGTAGCCTATCGTGCCTACTATCAAGGTGATCATGGTAAATGGACTGCATTTATATAGCGCTTTTCTACTCCTACGAGCACTCAGAGTGCTTTACAGAGTATGCCTCACATTCACCCATGCACACACATGCATTCACACACTGGTGGCAGAGGCTGCCATGCAAGGTGCCAACCTGCCACCTGGAGCAATTTGGGGTTCAGTATCTAGCTCAAGGACACTTCAATGTGGTCAGGCAGAGTGGTGCTCAAACCTGCAACCCTCCAGTTGCCGAACAGAACCTTTACCACCGCCAGCACCATCGCCCCATGGGAGCCTTCTATAATGAGGGAAACCATGTAGAACTGTGTTATCCACTTCAATGTGATACTCAGAAAGACCCACTGACCATGGTCTGAAAAACATGCCAGCATCGGCAAGAGGAATCAATTCTGTCAGAAGGATACTATTCCAGTGAATTGAAGCATTCGGTTCTCGGTTCTACTCGATTCGTGGTTCTACAAACCGATAGTCTGCTCTCAACTCCACTCACCTAATACACTGACCAGTTTGCTCCTGTTCTGTCCTGCACCTTGGTACCATGATCCCTCCTCTCCCAAAATTCCTCCCAAAAGTGAACAATAGACTCCCTGTAAACTATACCCACTAGGGAACAGTTTCTCCTCTCCATGTCTCTCTGCCATGAAATGGGAAGCATCTAACGGTGATGTGATCATGGCCTCGATGATGTTTGAGATTAGGCAGGAGTGTAATTAGTTTCACAACTCCTCTCCACACCGCTGATAATTGACTGATGGGGGCTATTGGATGATAGCATCATTATCTGATGGAGTAGCTGTCTGCCAGCACTGAGCATCTGAGCTCTACACACAGCAAAGTGCACAAGGGGCGGTGTGTTTGTAAGCCTGTGTGTGTGTGCATGCAGGAGTGCCGCTAGAGATGGTGTGTATGAGAGTGTGTATAAGCCTGTGTGAGTGTGTGTCTGTATTTGTGTTGCATGTACAAGCACGCTTGAGTGTTTGACTGTATGTGCGTGTGTCCTGAGCACACATGTGTACAAGCACGTGTGAGTGTGTGTGTGTGTGTGTGTGTGTGTGTGTCTATCCAAGTGTTTGTACATGCACTGTGTGTTGAGAGTGTGCAGTGCGAGAACAAGTGCGAGTGGGGGCTGTTGTTTTCCTAACAGAAACTTTTAATTATGGTGCTTTAGCTGTGCATCCCCTCCCGCTAGCCAAAAATAATGAGAGTAATTACCGCCACCTCTCCAGATCACAAGCTGGTGGAGATGCCGAGCAAACAGTTCCACTGGCATACCAATCACCCGGCTTTGCAATATCAGATCGGATGGGATCATGTGAACTTGTCACATGCAGTAAATGGTTGATTCAGTGTGTAGTGCCTACCATGCCAAACTGCATGCCCTGTGGCAAGTCCTTTCTGTGTTAGGCTGAAACGAAGCTGGATTTGAAGGTTTAGTATGCAATTCTGGCAAAAGGTTGTTGATTATTCAAGTACAGTGCCCAGTCTGACAACACCACCTTCTGTGGCCCTAAGGCAGTATGCTGATTGGCTGGACATTTGTATTGGACATTGTGAATGACGTGTAACTGGTGTTTGACATGCTGCTTCCTATTTACAGTGCAAAAGCTGTGTACATTTCTGGGAGCGTTGATACAGAGGGATATGAGTGGTAATTTACTGAATTTCATGAGATGGGTATTGCTTTACTGTTGTATCACAAACCTCAGCCTTAACAGAACAGGCCCCTATCATACCCATACACCCACACTCTCTTGGGTGTCTTACAGCTGCTGTTAGGGTTGCACAAGCCAAACCAGACAATTCTTTAAATCTACCCAAAACCTTCACTAAGCTACAATATGTTCCAAACTCTGCCGTCTGGTCTGCCTGTTCACCTCCACTTGCCTATGCAACCACATCACCCCAGATCTTAATAACCTTCACTGGCTCCCAGTTGAATATAGAATCACTTTCAAAACACTCCTCACCACACAAGTCCTCAACAACCTGGCCTCTCCATAACTCTCTGAACTCCTCAATCCAGCTCTACCTACCACGTCAGGTTCATTGATGCAAACCTCCTCACAACAACCAGGACCAAGCTCTGGACTGATTTTGACAGGGCCTTGGCAGCAGTTGTGATCTACCTGTGGAAAAACCTTCCCATCCATATCGGAAAGCCACAGACCCTATCGCCTTATAAACAGTCCCTCAAAACCCATCTCTTCAATCTCGACTAATGCTGTTGACGACCTCCCCAAACCTTACATTACCCCTGAAATCCTCTTTATCCACTCCTGCCTCACTGACCTTCTTGCCTAATGGACCTGTATGCTTTCCCCAATGTAATGTTGTTATTTGGATGTCCCTTTTATCTGTAACTGTAAGACATCTTTGTGTATCTAAAAAAAGCAAAATTATACCAATGTATGATGATGATAATGGTTATGATGATGAGGATGATTAATAATAATAATAATAATAATTATTATATTATTATTATTATTATATTTATATATTATAATATTTTTATTGTTGTTGTTATTATTATCACTTTCTAATTAATACCACTTTCTAATTAATAATAATTATCACTTTCTCAATGTATGCTAGCCCAGGAATCACTTTACAGATATTTACATAACCGTAGAAATTCAATCTTATTTGCATTTGCCCTGTCGGAGAATCAAATCGATTGAAATGACATACTGAATCTCATTCCCTTTATGCCTCTAAGAAACAAGGAAACATCAGAATGTTTATTCTATTGTGATAATCCACTAAACGTTCATTGATTTATACAGCACCGTTTACATGTTGCATTGTTCCAAGGCATTTTCCTCTGACACCACTGAAAGGATCATGGACTCCTTGGAGGAGGATACCACTGCAGGGCTGTCAACAAAACAGAGTCTTATTACCGGCCCGGGGAGCCTTACACACTCCTCTCTGTGTGACTGTATATTTGAATTGTGGTCTTCGTCTTTCCACAGTACTGACATCCCACACTAACACAACACACTCCAGTGTAACAACTGCTTCGTCTGCATTTGTGTGTGTGTGTGTGTGTGTGTGTGTGTGTGTGTGTGTGTGTGTGTGTGTGTGTGTGAACATGCATATGTGTATATGAACATATCTACACGAACCAATTTTCTCCAACAGTGCTTTATGAGCTGCCTTCATAATTAGGAGTAAATCTAGAGTGCATCACAAGGTGGCTGGCTCTATTTAAAGACAGTCAGAGCTCTTTTCAGTCATTACCCTGATTCACTTTCCCACAGAGCACCAGCTTCAATATATTTTTTGAGTGGCTTTATGCCTTTTGGCCCAAACAGTCTTAAACAGGTTTTGTTCAAAGACTGATTGAGTGGCAGCCATTTTAGCATGAATTTATGGCCCATACGACCACACAAAAAAATCCATTACCGTGTCAGTTTGCTTACAGCATATTGTAACATGCACCATGGCGCGTTCTCTTTCAGCAAAAATGAACATGTAAATGTCACCACACTTGTTTCATGCGTATGTAAGTAAGGGTGCCAAGTGCAGCAGCAGTCAGCTCCTCAGTCACAGATCTCACAGCTCCTGCTCAAACTGTGTTATTATAATAATTATACGCTATTCACACCCATGCTTCTGCTATAACCAAAATGCCAAAAATAATGGTCAGATCTTGGAATTAATTATCATTTCCTCCTTACCTTCTGAACCAAAATCTACCCATGGAAGGGGTAAAGTCACATAAGATGAAGAAATCAGGGGGATCTCCATAGTAAGTGGATAAACCGACTAAAGGAATGGACATTAAATCAGTTAAACACTACTGTGGGCTCCGTTCCCTAATTTACCTACTGTGCACTGCACATTAAACAAACAGCGTTACACATTCTTCAGGCCAATTAGGATGTTTATTCAGGTGTACACTGAGCACTGCGAAAGAAATCAAGACACTTAAGTGTTTTATGGTAAAGGTGCTCATTTCTGATGTCCTTCTCCATCAGGGGATTCGCATTAAGCCGTCGATTCTTTGCAGGAGATATGGCACCAACACGCCTCACCCGATCTCATTGTTGGACCGCGCCAAAGGCTGGCCGGGAATTTGCATTTAGATAGAAAGCAATTTGCGCCGCTTGGAGGCAATTATATTTAAGATGAAATATGTGTGTGTGTGTGTGTGTCTGTGTGTCTGTGTGTATTTTTTCCTCTCTCTCAGTCCTCTGACACAGTGCCCCAGGTAACATTACCTGAGTAAAGATTTCACTGAATTAAGTCTATGGCGGCTCAGTGGTATGTCCTGGAGAAAAGGCGGGAAACCTTATCCAGTGAATATGCTGGAGGAAAAAAAAAAAATCCTCACCTCATACAGGCAGCTTACACAAACGTTTTTCATATATTTTTGTCTGTGTCTGACTACAAGTTATGGTTTCCAACAGGGTTTGAATTATTCATGGAAGCCACAGTAGATCATAGATGCTAAAAGGAAACTTTTGGGCATCCAGAGATAAAATGGAGTACACTGGTACAGCAACTTTATCATAATCTCAAAAATAGCTGTTCACCAGGAATACTTCCTGCAAGGAATGTGCAAAACTCAAAGTCAATAACAATATCTGTGAAAGTACAGTTCAAAAAAAGTACAACTCTCTATAGTGTTGGACAGGTGCAAAAAGAACAACTAACACCTTAAAGCTGAGCACATGACACAAGCTCTCCCTTTAGGCAGAGTGAGAAGACTTTTCTTCTCTTCACCTCTTAAGCATGCAACCAGCCAGACGTACCACACAGCTTGATGACAGCTTGATTGGCTTCACGTCCTCCAAAATTTTCTCTATCGTCGGCCACTGTTGATTCATCATTACAGTTTTTGCCAATCATTTTCACACTTGTCTCAATGTAATGTCTATTTTTTCCAAAATACTTAACACTTTCACAACAACCATAGACTATGGGAGCCAAACAGTGTTCTCTTTTGCACTGCTTTGGGACAAATGCATTCAATGACCACTTCGACAGAAATTCATGGATACTTCTCCAAAACAATGTTCACCTCCAACAACAATATGTTCAACTACAGCAAGTTTTGCAGACGTGAAGTAAAGTCAAAAACAAAAATAAATAAAACACAATTTATTCAATCAATCTACATTCAGCTCTGTTTACAAATTTGCCCAATTAACTGTATTGTACTGTCTATTACATGCATTACTCTTTGTAGTGGAACATTATATGAGAACCTCAAGTGATGTAATGACCACTGACCTTTTGCATGCAACAGGCAGGAACAGGGGACAAGGTAACATAGTACACTAATATACACATTGTATTTTCTGTTCCAAAAAATACTGCACTTACAGAATACTGTAAATGACAGCAAAACCCTTAAAATGGCATACTGCCAAACTCGTAGACTACAGAATACAGATTGTAGAGGCTGATGTGTACCGTCCCTAGATTTTTTTTATACCAAGAAAATATGTGAGCACATCACAGCATTGTACTGGTCTTACATAACAGAGCCATCCTTACAGTAAACCACACACAAGTCAAACACACACAAATTACGTGACAGGAGTCTTGCAGTTGTACTTTTCGTGTCTTATGTATTGCAGTAAGTAGTATAGCAGTATGACATTTAGGAAAAGCCACTGTTCTATTGTGATTGGCATGTGAGTATTCCTTCAGTTTACACAGATAATATTCATCAAGTCATTGCCATTGATAATCACATAAAAATGTTCCTTAGATAGATTGGTATTGCAATATTTACTTATACATATATATACATATGTACATACGAACACATGCACTGAGCATGGAATATGATTTCTTTTCTATACATATCGCCTTGGTTAGTGCTACAACAGTGTGAGCGTGTGTGTATGTGTGTGTGTATGTGTGTGCATGTGTGTGTGTGTGTATGTGTGTGCATGTGTATATGTGTGTGCATGTGTGTGTTGGTGCAGGGCAGTCATGTGCTGGCAGTGGTTAAATGTAGCAAATTGTCTCTCAATTTAAGTGTGTAGCCTTGAGGATACAACGGCCATCAGATTTTCTTTTGGGGATGGAGGATGTTGTGCTGATTGGCACAGAGAAGGGATTTGTGGGGTCAAGGTCACAGGTCAAATGGCTCGGGATAGACTGGACACAGCAGGGAAGAGCTCGTCAACGACAGGTGAGATGACGCCAGCAACCAGACAAGACAAGTATACCTATTCGATCATAATTGTATCAAGTGGAATTTGGGCAATTTTGTACAGATCTCAGAAGAATTCTAGTGCATGTTGGTTGGGTAAAAAGGGATGGTGTCAGGTAAGTTGGTAAGGTCCATCTCATACAAAGTCACACTATATTTTTTTTTTCTCAGCGACCACAGCATGCTGAATTGTGCATTGCGGTAGTTTCAATTCTGTGTTGAGTAGCAGGTGAAAATGATACCTTTGCTCACTAAACCATGCCACATTGATCTTGTAGCAGAAGTGTGAATCAGCTCGGAAAATTATTTCCAAGACGGGGAAAAGAAAGACCGAGAAACAATGTTCTGAAAAAGCATGTTATTTAAGCAGAACAATAGACATCTCTTATCTGTGAGCAATTAACTTGTCTCAGCAAACTCTATTCCATGATTCCAGATGTTGGAAAGGTTAATTAATTGAGTGTAAAGAACCACACAGAGCAAGAGATAGATAGGGTGTGTATGTGTGTGTGTGTGTGTGTGTGTGTGAGAGAGAGAGAGAGAGAGAGAGAGAGAGAGAGAGAGAGAGAGAGAAAATAAGAGAGACAGACGGAGGGAGAGAGAGAGAGATATCATCTATTATTTTGCCCATCTTTATGTGCAACTGTGCTTGAATGGGAAAAATAAATTACTTTCTGCGTTGAAAAAAGATTTGTGTCAGTTTCGTGTTTTGTCTGTATTGTCATTAACCTTTTTCCACCAGCAGATGAGTCAGTGGCATTCAGGAGTGGTGCACACAACACTCCAAAAGGACCCCACTAATTATCACAGTCTATATAAAAGAGGAGTGAAAGGAGGAGGGGGAGAAAAAAACTGCCCAGGTAAGTGTGAAAATGAATTTTTCATGAGGCATTTTATACTGCTCTATCAAATCACTATCCTTGCAAAATGCTTCAGGAAAACACAAAAAAGAGAGAGGGAGAGGTAGAGAAAGAGAAAGAAAAAGAGACAGAGAGAGAGAGAAAGAGAGGGGTCGATAGCAGCAGAGGCTCTAAGATACAAAACTGTGCAAGAGTACAAAAAATAAGCCTTCACATGTTGAAAGATGTTTCTTTGTGTATTTTGGTCTTTCTATCTAATGCTGGCCAACTGGCTTCAACATGAGAGACCGATGCCTTTTTTTAAACAGCTGTGGTTGTGAAGTGAAGCCCTGATGTGACGTGACGTAATGGCTGCTGACAAGAGCCTTGGCTTGGAAAGAGAGATGGGCTGGCTAAAGCTACAAGCAGCTAGCAAAGACTCGTTAAAGTTCGTGCCGTACAGGGCTCAGGCAGATTGAAGACAACAGGGGGGCACGCTGTGAGGAGAGAAGCGAAGGAGGGGGAGGAAGGTGAAGAGGCGGGATCTATGGGAGATGAAGAGTGGGAGAGAGAGGGAGCTGGGGAGAAGGAAACGCTGGATAGAGGAAAGAGAAAGGAGAGAGAGATTTGAAGGAGGGAAACATGAAGGGAAGACAAAG
Source organism: Tenualosa ilisha (assembly GCA_015244755.2). Taxonomy (NCBI): domain Eukaryota; kingdom Metazoa; phylum Chordata; class Actinopteri; order Clupeiformes; family Clupeidae; genus Tenualosa; species Tenualosa ilisha. Next base: position 477,096 of record PYXC01000947.1, read on the forward strand.
ACATGGACTGGGACTGAATGGGAACAGAAGAACGGTGAAATAAAGAAGGTGTGGCAAATAGAGAGAGAAAGAAAGATAGATAGATAGATAGAAAGAAAGAAAATGAGAAGAAGATGAGGACCAGAAAAACAAGGTAAAGAGCGTGAAGATGGGGGATGGGGGAAGAGACCTGAGAGACCTGGGTGGGAGGAAGGCAGTGAGAAACAGAAAATTGGAGGGGGGGAAGGGGTTGAAAACAGAAAGCTGTGAGAGTGAGTGAGAAATCTGTGTATTTATAGACACTACAGATGGAGAGAGAGAGAGAAAAAAAAGAGAGAGAGAGAGAGAGAGAGAGAGAGAGAAAGCAAAAACAGCAACAGACAGGTAGAGGTGAGAAATGGGAGGTCTATACAGTGAGTGAGAAATGACAGAAAGGAAGCAAATGAGTGAGAGACTGAGCAAGCCAGCGAGCAGGCAGGGGTGTTGCAGAGCGAGCGAAAGAGAGAGTGTTTGAGTCTGAGTGTTTACAGAGATTGATTTCACAGACACCTCTACTGTCGGGCTTGTGGGCGAGGAGGACTCCCCCACCCCTTCTTGTCGCTCAGAGGTTCTGAAAGCCCAATCAAATGTCATTTTCCCCCAAATTACTCCCTAGTCCCGGTCGATACACATCAGCAGGGGTGACCTCCATGAGCTCCCACTCACCAAGAGGTAAATGTACATCAAGGCCTAATTTTCTAACAACCCCTTCCTTCCCACTGAATGACTTGTTCCCATTTGGACTGATAGACCTCCTAGAATCCAAGGACAGCCAAAGGGTGTCAGGCAGAGGTGTGTGAGTGTGTGTGAGTGTGTGTAAGTGTGTGTGTGAGAGTATGTGTGCGTGTGTGTGTGTGTGTGTGTGTGTGTGTATCTGTGTGTGTGTGTGTGTGTGTATCTGTGTGTGTGTGAACGTGTAAGCAAAGAAGTGATGATATAGGCAAAACATCTTCCTAAGTTAGAGCAGCAGAGAGAAATGTTCAGTGACCTTGCAGCTATAGTTCATGACAGGTTTTCTTGAAGTCAGGAATAATCTAGAATAAAATCTTTCAGTTGCGTTCACTCCAACCAGCCATCTTACACCAACCATCAAATCACATCACCATTTGCTACTGAAAAACAATTAGTTGGGACTCAGTTGCATACATGTGTATACATCAAAAGAAAGATGCTGACATTTGGGCTCATTTTTAAGCCTTGTAACTGTTTCAAATGAGCTCACTGATTCCAGCAGTGTGTCAGTGTGCAAATTCTAAACAAATTCACAGACAGCAATCAGTACCACTTGTTCAGAAATTCCTCTTCTTTTTACAAGAGCCCATTTTGACTCATGACCTTTTTTTCAAAACACTTGAAAAAATTAAGATTGCTACAAAGTATGAAGACACACAAAGCCAAAAGCAGAGAAAGAGGCAGTCGGCTGAACTGACTAAGCCTTAGGTCATTACTCTCTATATAAGTTAACACTAGGCTAGCACTAGAGGCTTTTTTGACCAGGGCGGGTGGATTGAGCAAAAGGTGGTTTAACCAGAAGTAGGTCAGCTCCCACTGGAAAACATGGTGGTGGGGTAAGAGTTGGAGAGGGGTTGGGGTGTGTTTGGGGTTGGTGTGGAGTAGAGTGTGTGTGGGTGTGTGTTGGGGGGGGGGGGTGGTCTGGGAGCAGGTTGGGGTAGGGGCTTACATGATTCTCATTTGCCCAGATAAACATTTCTGGGAACAGAGAGAGCATTTGATGAGCTTGCATAATGGATGAGCATTGAGATACACATAAAGCAGATTATCTGTCTGCTCGACTGGCACCCTTGTTTTGTTTTCCACTGCATAAAAGTACCATTTAATTAAACTGGTTGCTATAGCTCTAAACTATCTGTGGTATCTGTTCAGCTCGTGTGGAACCTCGACAAAGGGGGTACCAAGAATGGTACCACGTATCTGGTACCAAGTACCAAATTTTAGCAATAAAAAAGCAAGTGGCGTTGAGCTGAACCGAGCTGGTACCAGTCAGTGGAAAAGGGCCTATAGAGAAGAGAATGAGAATTTGACTTAGTGAAGGAACAGATGACTGGCTGAGTGGGTGCATGGATTTTATTTTCAATTATCAATTCAATTCAATTCAGTTTTATTTATACAGCACCTTTTACAATAGTATTGTCTCATGGCCTTTACAGAGAGAGCACCCAAGAGCAACAGGGGCAAGGAAAAAACTCCCTTATGTTTAGTTAGTCTAAGAAGAAACCTTGGGCAGATCCATGACTCAAGGGGCTATGAATAAATGAGTGAATGAATGAATGAACAGAGGGATGGATGGAGGGCTGAGGACATGGGAGATCAATGGAGGGAGGGATGTATGCTTCTGGGATTGGTCCAGGTGGCCAACCACCAGGACAGTGTGGCATAGTGGCATTGGTGTGTCCCAGGATGCCATCTGTCCCACATGGCCATCCCTAATGCACACACACACACGTGCACACACACACTAGATGAGGGAGTCTAGGTTAGGGAACTGGGAAGAGTAAGGAAGTAAGACTGGTACACTTTGATTTGGACTATGTCCAAGACTGACAACTGTCTGCGTGTAGCCCTCTGGCTTCCTCTAAACACACACCCATCTCTCTCACTTTGATGCCTGCCACCTTCCATCTCCTCCTTATCTTGCTCCCAGTCAGCTACCGTCTCTCACTGTCAGCTCTCGTCCCAGTTTCTCCTGCAGAGTTACTTTCAGTTTCTCTCTGTTTGATCATGTGTCTGCATCTCCACGTCTACCTCTTGCTCTCTCTATCTCTCTCTCTCTCTCTCTCATACACGTATTCTCTCTCTCCACACCAACCTAACACTGAAAAACAATTCATCTGATCTAATTTGTGCCTTCATGCATTCAGTCTTACTTATGCACACCTAAAACAGCATAATATGGATAGGAAATAATTTGGATAGAAAATTATTCATAAATGTACATCATTGTAACAAGGGCATTTGCTGATCTTTTTTACACAATAAGGTAGACAGTTTTAATAACAGTACTTGTAGAACCTGACAAGCAGTCAGCTGAACTGAACCAAGACCACAGGTGACATCTACTTTGCCATCATTATGAGCCACTGGAGGTGCATTGACTTTGATGTTCCAAAGAGCCCCCCCACCTTAAAACCAGCCCATTTTGCACTCTGTGTCTAAGAGCACGAGTGTTTCATCTGCACCAACTGCACCAGGCTACCATGAGAGCATGAGGGAGATTCGGCAAAGAAAAAAGCGCCCCTTTAATCTTTGCCCACAGTGCTATGGCTTTGTTCAGTACACTTACTATGGCAGCAGTGTTCAAAGGCTCCGAAAGAGCTTAGGAGAGAGGGATACCGACATGAGTGCAACCAAATAACATGGTTGCCAAATGGTACAGAGATGTAATGTGCCAGAAGTCAGAACGTTCTGGATATGTCTGTGGATGTTGAATGTCACAGCAGTGTTATTATAAGTTCCCTTGGCATGGTTGAAATGCCCTTTTTCTCCTCTGCTACACACTGGCTTTGATTTTAACCTTGTGACTTTAAAAAAAAAAAAGATGTGAGCTACTTGTCCTTAGATGGCTGTCAAATTAGAATAACCTCAGAAATAATTGGATTCCTTCTTTACACAAAGGCCATTTGAAAAACCTTTAATGCAAGGTTCAGAGTGAAACCTTCTCTGCCCTCTGATCCAAATGATACCCTGGCCTCCACGTAACGGTGCTCCCAACTTTTGACTTTGAATTTCAATAAGGCTGCCATCGTGTCATCGTAATTACCACAATTATTCAGGCAATTCAAAAACCTATGGGCTATGCAGAAATCATGTCATGCTTTGTTGAGGGAGTCCCCTCCAATAGACAAGGACCTTTTTCCATTCAGAGGATGCACAGTATTGAAAGTGCAAGTGCAAGGTACTTCTGCACAGTATTGAAAGTGCAAGGCACCAATGAAGGGACTTGAAACATTAGTATCATTCTCAAAAAAACTGTGCTGAGCATCATCAAAAACAGCTTTATTTCTCTAGGGCTGTGGCAAGCGGGGGATGGGGGACCCATAATCCCACACTCTGACAAGCCAGGTAGCAGCATATGTCCTGTACAACACTGGGAGCATTTTATCTCCTCCCCACTGCATACACTACTGCAACATAACACATTACCTACAAGCTGGGGCACCACCAGAGGCAGGGGAAGGGGAAGGGGGCGGGGTGGGGGTTGGGGGGGCTAGGATGATTCTAAGGGCTGGCACTCACTGACAGGGGGCCCCAGAGAACATTTTAATATTATAATCAATGTTTGGAGTGTCCAAAAAAGTGGTGCCCCTGCCTACAGGCTTGTTTCCAAGACTCATCCAGGGAGAAGTGATCAGTGAGGCTTCAAGCGGTGGATAAGGTGACCACAGTATGTGTACTTCACCACTGCCCGATTCTACCATTAGTTCCCTTCGTTGACTCAGACTGCGAAAACCCATCCTGCTCTGCAAGCAATCTGATTTCGCTCTGGAGCTTACTATGGCCACCAGGCCTATATGTATTCCTTTTCATTTGCCAGAGATAGGGAACCAATCAAAACTGGCTTTGACCCCTAACATGATGGAGGCGAGTTTAACACCTGAAACCAAAATAGAGAAACTAACAAAACCTGATGAACTAGAATGCAGCCTACTGTAATGAACGTAGACGAAGTTCACCAACCTGACATTAACATCACAACCAGCTCATTTCAAAGAAGTGTAAGTGTGTTTGTATGCATGCAAATGTGTGTCTGTATATTTGTTTGTCAGTGCATTTGAGTGCACTCATCCCCTGCTTCAGAGTTCCTTCCAAGGGGAGAGGGAGCTGTCAATCAATAACCAATCAGGCTTAAGGGTGGAAATGAATCTGGCGCTGCCTGTTGTCTTTAATTAAAGCCTGTTCGGAATAATCACCCTAATAAAAGCCCAGGCTGCAAAATAATCTGCATGACAAGAAAGTTATCCCTAATGACCTTGTCAACATGACAGGTGGAGGGGAAAAGTGTTGTCTCCGACAGTGAGACAAAACAAAATGCAATCCAGGTTTTTCAGGACAAAGGCTTTGTCAAGCACTGATGCGTGCATGCTATTTTATCTAATTAATCGAGTCCAGCCTTCATCAAAGCATAATGCGCCAAAGGATTGCTAATTATCCACTCTCAGTGATGAAAGATGACGTGGAACATGTAGCATGCAGAAATCGCACTCTGTCATTTTGGGGGTGCAGAGGGTGGGGAGGGGGTCATCTCAGGGCTTTAGTTTCTCACACTCAGTTACCACAACTCTAACTTCCCTGGTATACCGACTGACAAGCAGGCTCTTGAGGTAACAAGAGGAGATTTATTAACATTCTATATGGACAACTAGGCACCTGCCATCCATTACACTAACAGCCTTTTTTAAACTCATCTGATGATTTCCCATATAACATGCTATAGGAAAAACAATGGCACATGATTTCAAGCAAATTAATTTTGACTCAAGTCACATTAGTAGTTTAATTTCCTGATTGTAGCTCTTGATTTCTCTTACTACTGGTAGAAAGCGGCTAAATAACCCATCAACCTGCAAGTGATGGATGATTACATGACAACACACCACATGTATAGAATTCTAATGTAGGATTAGAAATTATCGCAAGAATAAATGGTTGAAGATTTCTGATCCTGATACCCAACTGTTCCACTGTTTTGCAGCAATCAGATATCAACCGGAGAATTTTAACCAAATTAATTGCAAAACAAATTTTAATCAACTCCTATGCAATTAGACCTATCAAGTGATGTAATCCTCACTGACAGATACTTAATGAAGAGGATTTCATAGCAATTACCTTTGATCAATCTTTGTTACACAAAAGACAATTTAAAGAAAGAACAAATTACTAAAGGTCCTTCAGGATTCTGAATTAGAATTACCAAGCGTGAGGAGAACACAACTGACCACTTGCTTCAATTAAACCTCTATACTGGAGGGTTGAAAGATTTATGTTATGGCCAATGAGTTACAGATCACAATTTGGTTGTATGATAAGCTGGCTTTAAAAACTTTAAGAGAATAAGGGAAGTCTACAGTAACTTCTTATGGTTTTGTGGCATGCAAAACAAATAAATAAGCCTGTTATCGAGAAACACACATCCTTCCCAGCACTTCCGCTTGATTATCATCTCCCTACAGTGCTAGTCGGGGTTTGATCCCATTGAGCTCGTTGTCTCAGGAGGAATTTTAACCTGTCCAATCAGCGAACAGAAGGAGACCCTCTGTACAAAACAAAAGTGTAGACAGAGAGTCTGGTTTTATTACCAGGCTTATTACCAAGGCAACAACATTTTGGTGATTAAGGTGAAAACAAAAACAACATTCTATTTCATTCCCAAACTTCTTCCACAAGGTTTACATGAAATAGCCATATGGAAAGTTACAACAGACACCCTGTGGGACCAGCGCTGTAATCCTTATAGTCACTATAAACACTCTTCATATCTTTTGAATTTCCAAGTTGCATGCCAAAGACAACTTCAGATTGTTTTGATTTTTTTGCCAGTCTTTCCTCCCTCTTCTTGTCCTCTTCTAATTCACTGCTGTTCTTATCTCAGACATCCACACATGTGACAAGTTTTACATACATGGGACTTAATCTCTCAACCCATTCTCAAGCCTGTCACTGCAGGTCCACAGTGATTTGGACAAAAATGCAGTCTGACTGACTGACTGACTGACTAAAGGCCAAAACTCACTGATATATCACTAAATGGGAATAGCTCTACATTGCTGACCAGCTCGAGCACTGTAGCTTGTCAGTTTATATCACTATATGAGGAAATACGAAAGCGCATCATACAGTTGATGGGTTTGACAGATATAAGTATAAAATGGCAAACAACATGCAACTTAAAATATACAACAATAGACAATAATAATAATAATAATAATAATAATAACAATACATACTACATATGGATAGCCAGTAAAGTCAGCTTCTTCTAGATTTCTTACTGTGATCTATTAGAGACAGGCTTCATCAGTTTCATCAGATCCTGTGAGCAGGCATACTCCTTGAGCCCCCTGGGGGTTTATTAGCCACAGAATCTAGAACACCCCAATCCCTCATTGGCGGAAATGCATCAGACACCAGAGGCTTCAGCAAATTCATTTCTCAAGTCACCCTCTCAAGTTACAAAATGGCACTGCCTTCAATTAGGCCAATTTCCAGCCCAAATTTCTCAGCACAGTATCAGCAAGGTATACACACACACACACACACACACACACACACACACACACACACATGAGAATACTAATGTGATGAGGGTTTGCCCCAGCACAGGGTTTTATTTGACCTCTCTGTTCTTATTTGACCTTTTTTGACTTGTTCTTTTATCATCATTGGTTTTATTAGAACCATCATTTCTGCACACCTGTACGTCTGCAATCAGGGCACTGCTGAGAGAGACCTTAATGCCACCTCATTCTTCCCTGAAAGCGAAATAGATGGTGATGATGATCACTGTAGTTACCATGGTCACGTAAAGCACAAAAGGTAACCACACAAAAGCTGCTAAATCTTTCCTCAAAGACAGTTATGTATTCATTATCACTTGATCAGAGCGTATTAAAAGTCAATGTGGCGCTGAAAAAAAACAATTTCACATGTAGTTTGAACTCAAATAGGATCCATACAAGAGAAATTAATAGTATCAGCTACTTCAGACACAGCTGATTCTACAGGCTTTGTCACTTGGGCCCAGTGCTTCTGCCTGGAGTAATGATATTGGCTACAGCATAGCTCAAACTGGACTGCTGTTATGATGAAAAACTGTACTGCAAAACTTCCCCAAATGACTGTGGAAATATGTGCTGGCCTTTCTCCCAGGGGATTACATTTGAATGATAATCCCTGCATCCATCTTCTGGTTATTTCTCTCTGTGTTTTCCCTGGCAAACCCACTGCATCATGGGTACTGTCAGAGCAGTTTTATAGATAATAATCATAAAAATCCTTCACGTTGTTAATAATTCAGTAGCTCCGACACTGTAACAAAGGGCTACTCAGGCATACTGAGCTCATGCATATTTCACACTGGTGAAAATGCACTCACCTTAAACAGAGTGCTAGCCATAGACTGATGGGGGTATAGGGGGGGGGGGGGGGGGGGTTAAAGAGGCTGGTGGGATCCTGGCCTTCAAGCTCAAAGAAAGTTTACAACTAAAACAGCCAGTGGTAAACATCTATTTAACTGTACATTCACATGAAGAGCTATTAAAGAAGCAAAAAAAATCATTGATGGCAAAATTTTCATATTTGCTCATGTTGGTCAAATCACTCATGATGTGACCACTGTCTGTTGTTTACCGCTGGAAAAAGAGCGGTTTGTCACTCCAGTCACCCAAATGTAATTACAATCAAATGAAATTGGTCTGGTCTCTTTGTCTAATAGAAAAAAGGAATGACTTCTGTTGCTCTTGTAACTTCAATAGCACTTGTTGAGAACATACAGTTTGGATAGTTTGTTTCTCTGTGAGGTTTAGGCTTGAACTTTTATCAAGTCTAGCTTGGGTTTGTGGTTAATGTAGGTGAGTACTTTACATAGAGCACCCACAGGATACAGAGACAGCACCACTCTGGTGGATGATGAGCTGATGTACTTTGGAATGAATGCAGTCACCAGACGACTCAAGAAGGCAGGGGCAGTCATGCAAAAGCCATTAAGTAAAGGGTTTATTGCATAATTTAAGGTCATCTAAGCGTGAAGTCAGGAGGTCTTAGGGACCGAAAGAGGTCAGCTACTCCTGACCTACTACGACTGTGGCACTGATGCAAACCAGACGGTAAACGTCTGCAAACTTTTCTCCTCAAGGCTTATTGTTTTGAATTGCTCTGTATCACCGTGCTTCACTGTAGGTTATACAACAGTTGTTACATGGTAGTAAGTGTGCATAAGCATGGTAACAACAGAACCCAGCTCATTATGACTCACAAATGACTTATTAGTTTCTAGGTCGCTTCTAAACACATTTGTTATTGTAATAAGTCTGTAATCAAATGGCACCAGATTGCTCTTCACACCCTTGTTCAATCGTGAAAGGTTTTGCTAATGATTTCTAGTGAAGAATACCATATGGACTAATATGTTAAGCTGCACTAGATGACACATAGGGGCTGTCCTGAAAAGGAAGAAATCTCTGAGCTGTGGGTGGTCGTGGCAGTGGTGGAGGATTTGGGGTGGGGGGGGACTGAGGTGGTAACTGGGATGTCAAAGTGTCTGAGATGGAGGATTTTTTTCTGTCTCCTCCCTTCTGCTCGAACTGCTCCAGCGCTCTCTGTTTTCCTCAGACAAACACACACACACACACACACACACACACACACACACAGACTGCTCGCTGAGAGAGTCGCCAAACAGAGAGAGAAAAAAGTGCCCTCACTTGTCATTCACACACTTCCAGTCAAAGACTGGCCTGGCCTGCTGCACACACACACACACACACACACACACACACACACTGCTACTGAGTAGGTTCCAATGAAGTGCAAGGTGACTGCACAGGACAACTAAGTGACTACAACAGAAAGAGTGAGTGAGAGAGAAAGAAAGAGAGAGAGAGAAAACAGAGTGAAAGACAAAAATGGAGGGAGATTAAATCAGACTCAGAGTGGGGCAATTGGGTCAGGCTTGCCCACAGGGTGCTGGTTAGGACCAAGTGAGAGCCACGGACAGAAGGGGGAAGGAGAGACAGTGACAGAAAAAGAAATGGTGAGAATAGAGTGATACAGACAGAAAGGACAGAAAGAAGAGAGAAGATCAGAGACAGAGAGAGAGAGAGAAAGGGATGAAGGACAGTAAGCTCATTTGTATAGTGACTCCCAATGACGCGGCTGCCATTGTAAGTGGTGTTTGCCTGGATTTCATGCTCTCCAGAGGAGGAAGGGCTTCTGCCGAAGGGGAAGGACAAACACTAAGAGGCAAACAAAAAACGCCGAGCAGTCACACAGTTTATAGAAAGAGTCCTTCAGTTTTATACCAGGCTGTCTCCACTGACTGCTTAGACCAATTAAATAGCCTTCAAAGGAGCAAATGCATAAAGCTATTCTCACAACACATTAAGGTGACTAGGACCATGCAAGACCACTTTGAATAACAACTCTCTCATGAATAAAAATAGTTCATTTTGACTGTGAGGAAGGAGTGTCAGGATGGGTCAATCAATAAATCAAGAATTCAATCAATCAAACATAATTTTAGCTAAAAATAAGATCAAAAACTTTAAAATTAGCACATTTCTATAGATGATTTTAACCCTGTGTAGAAAAAAACATTCACAATATCTTAAAAGTGCAGAGGTTTTGTGCATCACAGCAAGTTGGAATGACTAACTAAATCAACAACATAATGTATTCAACAAGTAGCAAGAAAACTGATTAAATTCTTTACGTGTGGAGTGGAGAGTGATACACTACCCAGTGTATGTGACATGAAAAAGGTTTGAGCAAAGGGTCCTTAGCAGTGGCACCGCTAGAAATTTTGGGCCCTATGACAGAAAATGATTTTGGGCCTCCCAAACATTGATTATAATATTAAAATGTTCTCTAGGGCCCCCTATCAGTGCCAGGCCCTTGGAATCATCCTAACTTTTCGCCCCCCTGGCAGCACCCCTGGTCCTTAGGGCCAACAGCCAACACTCCCCTGCAAGTCTGGAGATGACCTGACAGATCCCTTTACAACAGTGGGCTCACCTTTATTTTGCTTTCCTACACCACTGACCTTGTCCTTGACTTAACAAAATACAGTGGACACTGAACACCAGTACAAAAGCTGAAAATTGTTCAACTTCAAACAGCATCGGCAAACAATGGCAATTATTTCAGTTTGAGGCGAAAAGCAACAGCAACAGGCCATGACTAATTCAAGCTTTTGCAGCTCTTGTGTTGTTCAAAGGAGACTTGATTTCTCTTGAGCGAGGGCAGGAATGGCTCCTACACAACAACAGTGGGACTGGTATATTGTGTTTGATCTGGAGGGGAAGGAGAGGTAGGAGGGCTCTAAGTGGCTCTAAAAAAACCGCTACCAGTTTCCATTTCAATCACTAATACCTACACTCACTGCACTCACAAGACCTCAGATATGAAAGAGTCAACTGTTGAAAGTGCATTATTTATTGCAACGGACATGATAACACACACACATACACATATACACACACAACAACATAAACAAGTCCAACCCAGAGTTTCACACACTCACACTCCCTACACACTGCAGACCAGACAGCCTAGAAGAGTTCAAGCAGGGGAAAGAGAGTCAGTTCTTCAGATGTTTCACAAGCGCCAGGTCATCCAACACACCAAGCTGCCATCATCATTATGTGGGACAAGGCTTTACAAAAGTGGGAGAGAGCAAGAGAAAATGGGAGCAAGAGAGAAAGAGAGAGAGAGAGCAGGAGAGCACATTGAGAGGAGGAGAAACGGCAGGCGGTCCAGCTGCCTCCTGAAAAGGAGGAGTGATTGCCTGACATTGCCTCGGTTTAGGGCTCCTTCAAAAGACACTGGCGCACCAGGGGGGCACTGGGTAAACCAGGGGTTGACTACAGGCTCAGAGGAGAGAGAGAAAGAAAGAGTGAGTGAGAGAGAGATTAAGAGAAAGAGGAAGAGAGAGAGAGGTAGAGAGAGAGAGAACAAGAGGAAAGTTTTCACAAAAAGAATGCAGACTACAGAGGGAAGAACCATGAAGCCGAGTTAACTTCTTTTCCCTCCCGGACATGCGCCCATTGATTTCTCTGGGCATGTTTTATCTGGCTGGAAAAACGTCTTTTGTTGTCATGGGCTATAACGAGACCTCCACATTTGACAGAGAAACGTGCCCCTGAGGGGAGATCTGCTGAGTTGGGATTGGATGGAGGAATAGACGGGGGCGGGTGAATGGAGATGGTGTTGCCGAAAAAGAAAGAAAAGTCCGAAACGAGAAAAACAATTAGCAAGGAGGTTTTTAGTGTCTTTAAGGTGACAGACTGTTGCTAACTAGCGTAAGCACAAAGGCATCTGCTTTGGCAAGCTGCTGCAGTACATCAAAGCTTGAAGGCATTGCACAGATGGACAACCATGGTCACGGGGGACAAACACATCTTTTGGTAGGAGTATAATCTTAAATCTCACCACTGCCACTTATAAGATGAGAAAGAAAAATAACTGAATTCAGGTTTCTTTTCCTTTCCCAGTAAAAAGGCTCTCGCATTTAGCCTTGAGGAAGTGGATGAAGTTGCCTTATTGAGTGAAAAGAAACATCTACAAGAACAGACTTTGAATCTCACTCTGACAGACATCAACCGACTTAGGAACATTGGGTTAGACTTGTACAGATCTCAGCAGACTTTCAGAACTCTCCACTAAACACAAAGAAAAAAATAAAAGAACACAGGCATCACCAGTATCAAAAAACATCAACATCCAAGCGCTCCAAAGAACAGCAGAGTTGGGCCCACTCTGTACGAGGCGCTTGGCTCACACAAGCCCCGACAGTTCCAGAGCAGCTATCTCCCCTGGCTTCACTGAGATGCATTTTTAATACACACACCGGTAGCTTCCTTCAGCTCTGCAATAGCTCCACGGGGCCTCAGAGGCTGACGAGGCAGGTCTGTGACTTGGATACACAGAGCCATCTTCTATCTTCCTCTGGTTTTCATTTTTCTCCTCTGTTTCTCTCTCTCTCTCTTTCATAGACTTTCCCTCCCTCTCTCTCTCTATCTCTCTCCTTCTCTGTCTCTTGTTTTTTTTCCCTCTCTCATTCCCCTCTGTCTTTCTTTCTTTTTCCTGTTCAATTCTTTAATTTCTCTATCTCCCTCTCTCTTTTTTTTACTGGGGTGTTCCATTACATGTACAAGGGCTAGTTTCAGGGTTTGCTTGTTTTCTCCTAGCAGATCTCTGCATTTCTGACACTCAAGTCCTGTTCAGGTGAACTGACATAGCAAAATCTGCTATTCTGACAGCGACTGTCCTCAAGCCATGACTTCCTCTGCAACCCCCCTCGTGCTCGTGCTGCATACACAATCTGGCTGACATCAAAGTCTTATTTTATTTTGATGAGATAAGTGTCTCCAAAACTATGCAACAACAGACAAAAAACAATGAATTATTCATGATCAGAAGGCAACTCCTGGCAGATTTAGATGACTACATAAGGGATGGTGTTCTCGTTAATGGCTTCTGTGCGGCTCAAGGGAGCGGGAGGGGCGGAGGAGACAATAGCGAGTCGGAAGAGAAAGGTGTCAGAATGAAAGGAGTAAATCAGACAGAGCACTTTGTGGGGATAACAAAGATGGTTGCCTCTCACTTTGTTTTCTATGAAAACAACCCTATTTTATACTTCTTTAAACACACACACTCTCTCGCTCACTCACATACACTCACAGACACACACACACACCTGCAGATTCAACACATCGAACACATAAATACAGACACACAAACACAAACACACACACATATACACACCTGCAGATTCAAATGAACACATAAACACACCCAAACACACACACACACACACTATGTGACCATGGAGAAGTGGCCCTGGGACTTTTAAGGTCTTTCTCTTGAGACAATCTCGTATGACTAATGAGCTAGCCATTGATCTGACACAGAGCGATAACTTACACTGTCCTCATACAACAGGCCCTCCATGACACACACACTCACACTCAGACACAGGGGAAATGGGGGAAGCAAAGTAGTGCACAGGGGCCTTCGACTGAGAATCAATAACGGACAACAATATGCCACACAGTCTGCATGAATCATGATAGTGTTCAGCTGTGGCTTGCGATATAAATTGGGGCCTGGAACATTATCACATAACACAGTGTAAATTAACAGGAAGTGTGACAACCTGAGAGCAGACACATATAGCCTTTCGGCAGAAAGAAAAACAATAATGGCTATGAAGAATTCCTGAGAAGCTCTTTTTCCAGTGACAAAATGTTTAGGTGAAGTAACTGTATGTTATGTTACCAATGTTATCAGCCAATTGCCTTTTTCTCATCAAACTTTTTTTTTTAACCAGACTGTTTACAGTGTATGTAAAGCCCTTTAAGATCACAGTATTACCAATGCAACAGACACATAGTCTCTCAAAACATGATGTGGATATCTGGATAAGTCACAAAAAAACAATCCTTTTGGAGGTGTTTGTTTTTGACATCCTGAAGTATTTTGGGTAATGGAAGAAAAAAGTTGGCTGGTTTTCAGAACCTTGTCCAGGTGTGGTGGGCATGGTGATCAGGCCCCGTGATTCATTTCTTAGCCATGACCTCCGTGGCACACCGCCGAGCATGTGTGAAGGACAGCCGTCCCCGAATCTTACATTCGCCACACACATTCGCTCCAGACCCCTCACTCCCAAATCGGGAAGTTCAAAGGCAGACCAACGGCGTTATTCAACCATGCGCAGCCACCAGTGAAATTATATCCCCAAGTCATGATTTAGTCATAACTCAACATCGCTCACATGTCATCAAGCAAAGTCACATTTTTGAGCCACATAGTGATTTATGACTCCTGCTAAATCAGTATAGGGCCGTGGGGCTGAATGTGTTCTGTTGTAATCACATCATATGTGAACACAGACAAATTCTGGCTACAGCGATGGCTGGATGACTCAGTTTCACAGGTCTAGGAAAACTCTGGCTTTGTGGCATCTGTTCTGTAACGACCCTAAACAAGGTAAAACCACAACTAGAGCAGCAATAGGGGTCACTGACCCCATGCAAAATCCATATGGTGTTCTTGATCACCACCAAAATTTTATCGTCTGTTCCTTGTCCTAATAACCACGTTGTCCAACATTTTCATTCAAATCTGTGCAGCACTTTTCGAGTTATTTTGCACCCAGACAGACAGACAGTCAGACAAACAAAATAACGTTGATGAAAACATAACCTCCTTGGCAGAGGTAACAACCAGTAAACTGTTCGTACATATACTGGTGTTACTGGTGCAATGCTGCATTGGCCTTCTGCTAATAAAGATGAGACTTCAGATGCTATTTGAATGCTAATGTTCCCACTAAGCCCTAAGACTTGAAAGGCTTGAAACAGCTTCTTGATTGACTGATTTATGGCAGTCAAGTCTTTCATGGTTCAGAGCTTAGAGTTTGGGGGATCACTAGGATTCAGCCACTAAAGATAGACTAATTCCGACGGATCCATTCTGAAGTCGTTCTGTTCACTCTGACAAACAGCTCTTACTTTCTCTCTGTGCTTTTTTTCTGTCGTTTCTTTTTCTGGCTACACAGTCTCATGTGTCTGTCATTTCCTCTCTCTCTCACACACACACAAAGACACACAGACAGACACACGTACACACACACACACACACACACACACACACACACACAAAAACACGCACACACAAAGACACAAAGACAGACACATGTATACACACACACACACACACACACACAGTGTCCCCTGTGTGTGATTCTCTGTTTGTCAGGCTGGCCCTGCTGTTGGATTCTTGACCCTAGGGAGCACAGCGTGGTGGTTCTGCAGAGAAGACGAGGAGAAGAGGGTGCTCTCACTTCCCCACAAACCCACCCATTCATGAGCACCCTGAGGAGCACCCCACGCTGACACAGGCCCTTATTGAGCTACACTGGCCTTGCCCATGCATTAAGCAGCTAGTCATGCCTCCCCCCCCCGGGCCGCCATACACACACACACACACACACACACACACATCACCACCGTCTCTCACTTTTTCTCACCCCCACATTCCCCCATTTCTCTCTTTCTCTCTTCCTCTCTTTACATCCCTTTATTTTTACCACCCCTCTTTCCTATAAACTTACTCACCCTTCTCTTGCTGTCCACCTCCCACTCGTTCGTTCTAACTCGTCCTCACATTCATCCCACAGTGCTCCCTCTCCTTTCTCCTTCATACAACCCCCATCCCTGCTTGCTGGCGCTACTTTTCAGACGAACCCAATGACTCTCCATCTTCCTTCACTCTGCATGGCCTGTTAGTCTATCTGCACTGTTTTGTTGGTTGTGTGTGTGTGTGTGAGTGTGCATGTGCATGTGTGTGAGTGTGGTGGGGCTCTCAAAGTCTCAATTCTCTTCCTCTCAACTCCTCCTCCACCTTCATTACCTCTTATCATCTCTCCCTCTCTCCCTTCTTCTTCTCATGCATCTATTCATCCATTTCATTTTTTCACTCCATGCCGCTGAGGACTCAATGCCCACTCTGCCTCTTTTTTTTGTTTACGCTCACACACACACAGACATCTGTGCACACAAACATAGACATAACCAGCCACACACACGCCTGCCCTGTGCACACAAACATTTACATTTAGCATTTTATCCAAAGCGACTTACAACTCTCAAGTGTTCAGGGCCAGTCTCCCCTAGAGCAACTTAGGGTTAAATGCCTTGCTCAAGGGCACAACGGTGGCAGCTGGGATTCAAACCCACAACTTTTCAGGCTACTTGCACGCTAGCCAGGTTCCTTAACCACTACGCTACAAACATAGACATTGCCACACACACACACGCCTGGCCTGTGCACACAAACATAGACATAGCCACACACACACACACACACACACACATTTCCATTTTGAGCGCAGTATAGCGTAGCATGGCATAGGCATTCCCATTTCCTCTCCATTCATTCTCTCACTCCCTCTCTGTCTCATTCCGTACTTTCTCTCTCAATCTCTCGACCCTCTCTCTCACAGACACTTATTGCTTTTTCACAAGAAATAAGGCGGCCATCACTTTTATCTTTACTTTCTTTAAAAAAATACTTATTTTTCAGTCTGCCTCCTTTCCACATATCCAATCCCATGCTCTCTTTCTGTCAGTATTGAAGCATCCCCCTCAAACAGTCCCTTATTCAGCTGTCTTTACCATAAGAACACACATAGACAAAAACATTGTCATCTCTCTCGCTCATCTCTCTCGCTCTCTCTCCGTGATACATTTACATTGTATTACATTTACATTACATACATATACATTTTTACAGCCTCTTCACCTCTCCCTCTCTCTCCTGTTCTCCGTGATACATTTTTACAGCCTCTTCACCTCTCTCTCTCTCTCTCTCTTTCTCTGCATGTGCCGCAGATGTGTATGATTTCAGTCAGGGGTTCACAATGATCAGTCAGGCACGGCTGACCAATTTGAGCATATCAGAGATTCAGATGTATTTCTGTGAGTATGTGTGTGTGTGTGTGAATACGAGTGTGCATGTGTGTAGTCAGTCTTTGTGCCATGGGGTAACAACCAGGCAAGAATAACTCCAGTTCAGGGACTCCACTTCCACCTAATTGGAGGGCAGATTGATGACAACCATCAAGTCACCTTTCCCACCCACAGCTGCCCCCCTGCCCACCGCAGTTCAGTGTGGACTCACCCCATGGCCTCATGACACAGAGTGCCAGGGCCTCAGCGTGGCATTAAGCACCATGAGCCTGCTGGCCGGCATATGGCTGAAAGAACCAGGCACACTCTTGGGTACCACTAGCTCAGAGAGTACAAGGCAAAGAAATTAGTTTTTTTTTTACCTATGTGGGGATGCCAATAAACAAGAAATGGTGAGATAGAGAGAGGGAGAGAGAGGAAGAGAGAGAGGGAGAGAGAGAGAGAGAGAGAGAGGGAGAGAGAGAGAGGGAGAGAGAGAGAGAGAGAGAACTTCCTTACAGTAAAACTTCTTACAGTAAGTCCTCTTGCTCACATGCCAGCCGTTATTGATTTATGTTGTCTGCATTGACCCTGACGAGGTCAATGAGAGCATGTCGTGACAACGTTTGAAAGATCGATTTAGAGCAACACTGACATTTGAAGAAGTGACGGTCAAACATTAATCAACCAACTGAAAAAATAAAAGATTTAAAAAATGCCAAAAAAGTACCCCCGTACCAAATGGAGCCGCTTGAGCCTTCATCAAACAATGAAGCACAGTTTAGCATGCCAGTAAATTATACGCTTAGGGAACAAAAGAACCTCCGAAATTAGACCCCAAAAAAAAAAAAAAAAAAATCCTTCCTCCATTTTGAATAAGGCCTTCATAGTTGGGGAAAAAGATGTGTGTGTGGAAGAAAAGGGAACCAGTCTCTGAGGGGGTGTGCTTGCAGCGGTGACCCCAACCCCCCCGCAACCCTCGGCAACAAGGGAGGGAAAGAGACGACACCAGGGTCAGATCTAGATTCTGTCCCCACTGGCTGCTTGTCAATGCCTTGATTATGTACAGATGACTCGCGTCTTGCCTCACTGTCCATGGCAGTCGCCATGGGGACATTGCCCCCAGGAGACAGGAGGTGGGAGACAAAGGGATTGTGTGTGTGTGTGTGATTGTGTATGTATATGCATGTTTCTGTCCGCATGTGTGTGTGTGTGTGTGTGTGTGTGTGTTTGGCTCTGTGCCATCTGGACACATCCACACGTCCTCCTATTGGCATCCCCCGCTTTCTGAACTTGCTGGCTGACACAGCTGAGGGCTCAGCAGTGGAGCCAGTGTGAAGCACCTTATCACATTGGCTCAATACCAACACACACCGCTACAAAACATATACTGTATTCCATGTTCTCTTAAGCCGCTGTTCCTTTTCAACACCTCTATTTGCATATGAGTTTGTCCCAGACTGAGAGATGAATTTCCCCTCCATCTATTACATAGTGTGTGATGACATCATCACTGTGTGTGTCCTAGGCCAACCTCGAAATTACTCATACATACATACACACACACACACATACTCTACACCAAAATACACACACACATAAACACATACACACATACACACACACACACACACAGACACACACACACTGTACACCAAAATGCATGGATACACTTAAAACAATGAATGGGAACAAAGCATGTGGGATAATGTTGACAAAACACCAGCATAAACACATCATAAAATAAACATCATAAAAACAGTACGATAATAACAATATGAAAAATGTGTTGTTTTTGTCAGAAAGGCCACTGCCACATGACTGCAGCAGTTCAGTGGTGTGTCTGAATGGCAGAGCTTATTTTGAACAGCATGTGTGGCCTGTGGTTTTGGCTGGCATCTGCTGGGCACAGCCTGCTGAATAAGGACCGACCTCAAACAACACTCCCTCTCTCTCTTTCTCTCTCTCTGGCATATTCTCTGTACATTCATGAGCAAAAATGAAAAGAAGGGAGGGAGAGAGGATGGAGAAAGGACAGAGGAGGAGACTGAAAAAAGTGATAGAATGACAGGAGGACAAAGGAGCTGCCATCTTTCAGTGCAGAAAGTGACCAAGTGTTCAGGCAAAGTTAATTGTGGCAGCAATTATTGACAATTATAAGTAGCAATTGTTCCTTTCCACCCGCCTTTTTTCTCCATTACTCTCTCTCTCTCTCTCTCTCTTTTTCTCCATTACTCTCTCTCTCTCTCTTTTTTTCTCCATTACTCTCTCTCTGTCTCTCTCTCTCTCTTTTTCTCCATTACTCTCTCTCTGTCTCTCTCCCTCTTTCCCCTTCCTCTTCCACCCTGCTTTCTCATCCACTCACATCTCCCTCTTTTCCTCCATGTTCTATTCTTCCTCTATCTCTTTCCATCTCTCTCTTTCCCTCCCCATCTCTACTCTGCACCAGTTACTTGCTTCAGACTGAACAGACAAGTCAGGCCGAACACACAACGGAAAGGCTGTCATTTCTCAGATTAAGGTGATGACAGCTCTTTAAAAAAGCAGACAGGGAAAAAAAATTCATTCTCTCTCACTTATCTCCCTAACAGTTTTAATTCCATGTGAAAATGGCTTTTTCTTCATGGCTCATGACTGTGTTAGCCTATTCTCATAGAGCAGCACTATATCTTTCTGCAATGCAATGGAAAACATTACTGATAGACAGACATGATTCAAGCAACATAGGACATGACGTGACATTTAAAACAACTTTCCACTGACCAAAAGGAAACTGCAATAATACCAGGCGATTGGAAAATTTGAAAAGGTATGACTCCAGTCTTGCAACACTGAATCATTTACTGTGTACTGAAAAGCTCAGCAGGTGAATTTGGGGTGAGGTGTGATTGAGGGACTGGCTCAAATTGACTGCTTCTTGCACAAAAATACACACAGGCTCTCTTCCTGACAGCAATCCCATTTTTGTTTTCTATTCAACCCAATAATCGTGTCTCCAGAAGCACACAGGCATGCACAAGAGAGAAGGTTTCATCATGAGTATGGAGATGTGTGTGCATGTGTGTGTGTGTGTGTGTGTGTGTGTGTGACCGCAATGTGTCGGCAGAATAATGGCCGTGGTTGTGTTGCGTGAAGCAGGGTGTTGCTGGGACCCTGGCACACACGCTTCAGCCCCTTCATTCAAGTCACGGAGGATAAAAGCAGACTGTCACACAGCTACAAGACAGGGCTTGTGCAACTGGGAAGAATCATGACGCCGTGACAAGTCTTTTTATTCATCCCTTTTACTCTGTCTCTCTCTCTCTCTTTATCTCTCTCTCTCTCTCTCACACACACACACACACTCACACAGTAGCACACATACACACCCTCTTTCTCTCAAACACACTCACATACACACAAACAACAATCATTACCACCACACCCTTTTTTTATAAAAATGCTTCAGATCAGACTGTGGCAGCTGGGTGACATTTTAAAGACGTGTAAAGGATTTTTAAGAGCACAGAGGATGAGAGCAAAAAAAGATAACTTATATGTTTTGTGTTTGTGTGTGTGTCTCTCTCTCTCTTTCTCTCTCTCTCTCTCTGTGTGTGTGTCTCTCTCTTTCTCTCTCTCTCTCTCCCTCTGTGTGTGTGTGTGTGTGTGTGTGTGTGTGTGTGTGTGTGTACAAGTGTCTGTACTGTAATTGGCCGAGAAAAAGAGACAAGCTGACAAACGCACAAATACATCACATCAAGCACATCATAGGAGTATACAGAATATGGAGATACTCTTTCTTACTGTAAATCCTTCACTCAATCACACACACACACACACACACAAACAAAACACAGTCAGCACAGTCAGACCCTCTCTCTCTCTCTCTCTCTCTCTCTCTCACACACACACACACACACACACACACACACACACACACACACACACACACACACACTCTCGCTCACACACACACACACACACGGTCAACCACACACTCAACACACATGCCAGATCTAATAGGAGGCACTTTGTGATATATGCTTGCACAAACATAACCACAGGTGTCCTTTACTGGACGGGGGTGGGGTTGGGGGGGGTAAATGAGAGGAGGGCGATGAGGTGAAATGACTTTGCCGCTCTCAGCTCTCCATTTCCACCTGATTAATCATCTGCATGCATGGGGGATCTGGCGTAGAGTGAGCGATGATATTTGACTATGCCCAGACACCAGAGAAGTAATTAATCAGGGACGAAAGGAGCCCATATTTGTGAGGAAAATTCATAATTCTGCACAGGGTGAAGCAACCACCTACCCCTGTGAGTGTTCTCTATTACATGAGCTGGGCTGGGGGTCAGGGTAGCAAGAACAGTTATACTTTGCTTGAGGGTGTTGACGTAAGAGTGACATGAACCTGTCATACACACTCACACAATAACACACATACACACCCTCTCTCTCAAACACACACACATACACACACAACAATATTTAGAGTGACATGAACCTGTCATAAACATGACATGACATGTGTCATGTCAATGTGTCATGAACACTAATGACTAAAATTTTAAAAGTCGTAAACATTTTAAAGTGTCATTACATGTTCATGATACATGTCATGTCATGTTTATGACGGGCTCATGTCACTCTTGTGTCACCCTCAAGCAAAATGTATCCAACTCTTAGTGCTTTGGCCTGATATATAAATGCACAATGCTGGATAAAGCTTGCTAAAATGCAGCCTTCAGCAACACAAACATCCTCTTTACGAGCTGTACTGGAGAATGCTAAAGACAGGGAGAAAGACAGGAAGCGTTTTGTGCGTGGAAAGATGAGTGGGAGACAGGAGTTGTGGGAGGGCTAGTAACTGATTTCTTCCCAATCTATCTCAGGAGGCTTACTTGTTGAAAAGCTTTTTGATGACTTACTCAAGCATACTCAAGTGCTTTCTCCCCAGTGCTCTTCATTTTTGCCATTTTTCACAATTGCTAAAATCGTTTCCTCAGAACAGTCAAAGCATGGGGTATTAACCATAGGTATGACCCTATTTGGCCAGCAGCCTAAGTGTTTATTCTTTTACAGTACTGTAAATACATGGTCAAAAAAGAGTCAGGATTCAGCATCTAATGTGCAATAAAACATAGGGAAAATTTACAATCAAATATAAAATATTACAATAAAAATAAAAAATAGGGGGAAAAATCACTCTTCCCCTGCACTTCTGGTTTCTGTCCATTGTTGATGGAACTCAAACTAGCCTGTTTCAACTCTGAACTGGTATATATTGGTTGTCCCATCATTAGACAGAAGTGCAAATCGATTTTGAATTGTAATGTTTAAATTGTGACATCTGTGCTTTAATTGTGTTCAGTTTTCCGCCTTGTTTGGTTACCAATATAACTAAGAAGTCCATAATACTGCAAAATGTGTTTACAGTTTTGCAAAAAGTGTTGATAGGTTTTACAAAATGTACCATAGAAAGTAGTCTATGGTTTTGCCAAAAAAGAGATGAATTCAATAAATGTGTTCAGGCATTTGAGAATTTGATTCAGAGAATAGGGTTTAGTGTCTTAGCAACTGTGAAAAACTGTAAACATTCCACCTAGCCTTTAACTAACTGTGCACTCAGCTGCCACCGCCTCAGGCTCCTCCTCCTCTGCTTAGCTGTTCCATGGACACACTCCTGGGGGTTCCAGGAAGTGGGAGCAGGACTAAGTTCTGCCGGAAGGCCTCGGGAATCGCTGGCTTTGGGGGCTTGCTGTATGGCCTGGGTCTGCTAGGAAACAAAGCGCCTGCCCCGCCCCTTTCGGTAGACCGCTCAGATTCCAGCCATTACGCATCATGGTTGCCTAGCAAACAGTCACCCCATGCTGTGGGGGGTGAGGGGGAGGGTGGGGTAAGGCACACTTCTCAAATAGTTTACAAGTTGAGAGGTGACAAAGAGCTTCAGAAAAGGCATGATAACTACCTGTCAGATACTGCACTTCAGTTTTTTTTTTTAAGATAAGAAGTAGGGCTCTTGATGTCATATTTTTTGGCTAATTGACAGACTAGGGCAGATTAATGCCTTGTTTGTAACTATAAGATCAAACTTTCAGTCAGCAAAACAATGAGCCTGATCAATACTGCCGTGTCATTATAAAACAGTGCATCAGTATCAATATAAAGCAATAATTTGATTTTGGTCTGATTCAGTTGTCTGGTCATGGAATATACAGGATGTCTGAACAAGCATTCATACACAGATGCCATTATCTAGAATCAGCCATTTGTGAGCTTTACATTTGACCAGCTTGAGCTTAGAATTCAGAAAGTGCAGGAAGATCACATCATCAGATCACAAGTGTCAAGACTTCTCCAGTGAAGTAATTCACTTATTAGACTCAAACATGCTCTTGGGCCTATCATTCCCAACAAACACACACGCACACACACACACACACACGCACACACACACACACACACACACACACACACACACACACACACACATATACACGCACACACTCGTATGACATGTCTATCAATGAAGCAGTCAGCATTTCCATGGTGTTTGACAAAGCGATTGTAACGGCATGAATAATGAACAGAGTGGCATTGTGCACAGACTGCCGCAGTTCTGCCAGGCATCCATCTGCAGTACTGTAGACAGGAGCAGTCTGTCAGACACACATTCTATTGATCATTGGCACCAGAAAAGTGTAATTACGAAACGATCCCGCTGTTTTACTGCAACCAGAAGAGTCGCCCATACATCTTCTGATGCCGGGTCAGGGAGAAGAAACTACTGCCAGGTTGGTAATTGAAACAAAGAGCCCTGGTACATGGAGCCAAGTCTTTGTTTTTTTTTTGTACTTTTCTTTTTCTCTTTCTGTTCCTCCTCTGTCTCCCTTCAAGAGAGCGAGAAAGTCCCCTAATTGTCTCTCCCCTTCATCAAGCTTGCCATGACCTCCAGAAGACGATTTGAAAACAGTCCTCTACCTGGTAGATTATACAGAGCACATAAACTTCATCACTAGGTGCCTCACTGACTGCTCAGTGCATTTACTTTTCACTTATGGCTGTGCAGGTGCTTTGCCGTTTGGAGAGGCACATTTACCACGATTCATTTGCCACTTTACTGAAAGCCAAATTACAGTGGTCCAGTCAAACGGCCCAAACATTTTCAAATGCCAGGTTTCTTTGAGGACCTCAGCATCTCTAGCTGCCGACCTCTAATATAAACTACACTACTTGCTAAACTGGCATTCACTTATAATTGGGGTAATTTCACTTCACTGTGTCATTTTGACAAGAAATTACAGTAACAGTCATTTGTGAAAATGTTTTGAACATACAAAAAAAAAATCAAACCAATAATTTTCACAATTTCCACAAAACCTTTGGCTCTGCTCTGTACAATACAGGCAGCTCATTTCTCTGTGAATCAAATAGCACCCAACCATGTGTGTTTCCGTCGTTCTCCATCAGGCATGGTGATGTCCCTTTCAAGTCTCGCTAGAAATGAATAGCTCCATCTGGTACTTGCAGAAAAAATAATTATTGGAGCTTAAAAGAGATGTGTGTTTTCAATGCATAAAACACACACAAACAAATAAAAAAAACAGCCAGTCGTCGCCAGTCCTTCGGCGTGCCAAGCACACTGAGATGCCCGCTTCCACCCATCGGCGATTCCCTCTGAATACGTGCCTGCTCCGACAATAATACATCAGACACAGATACCATGCCAACAGCACCCTCCAAAACCCACACTGGCAAGGTCCGCTACTTTCTCCCCACCAAATTTGCTCCGTGCCCGCCTAGAAACACCAGTCGCCAGAGGCTCGTCTGAGGCGATGAAGATTTCAAGGTGGTGTTTTTTTTTGTGTGTGTGTGTTTGGGGCCTGCAGCCCTCAGTGGGTCCATATTGTCCCCCTTCCCCTGACATGCCGGTGTGTGTGGAATCTTCAGAGTAGGTTGTCAATCAAAGTGTGTCCAAACTCAACAGAGATATAGAGTCAAACTGAAGTTTTAAATCAGTCAAGAGCAAAAAAACCCCAAGGGTTCTGCTTTGAGGGACTAACTGTTGCGATTTCCTCATCTCCAAGTACAAGGTATGCCTGAATGCTGATGCTGGATTTATTCAAGCTGATGGCAAAATGAGGATATATGCAAGGTGCATTACAAGACTGACAGGTAACACTGATATTACCTTTACATACAGGAAAATTGTGATTATTTGTGTATGTGTGTGTGTGTGTGTGTGTGAGTGTATGTAGAGAGACAGAGTGAGCGTAAATACCTACAGAAAAGTGTGCTGTGCCTGTGAGCATATTTGTCATTAAACAAGCGTTCTGTTCGATCTAACATTCAGAGTATCGCTTCCTTTGGGCTGCTTGCCTGGTACGGTGTTTGCTCACAGGTGGGAGACATAAAGCAGTACAAGAGAAACAGATTGGGTTGCCTTTAGAGAGAGAGAGAAAGAGAGAGAGAGCACATCCTCCTCATCGACCTCTTGTCTCTTCTCGCCCTTCCAGTCAGTCTTTTATCCTCTCCTTACCCCACAAGCATTCCACTTAATCTCAGCCTTTACCTCCTTCTCTCTTTCTCCCTTCTTCTCTATCCATTCTTTACACCTTTATGATCCCTTCACTCTTTTTTTACACCCTCCTCTATCTAACTCAGACTAAATTTTTTTGAATTTTTGGCTTTTCTGATGTCTATCTGTCCCAGTGTTCCTAGAGCTGCGTCTCTTTCTCTCCATCTCCCACTCTTAGTTTGACCACAAAAGCACCACGGGGCAACCCGAGCCAGGTTGGTGAAGAAAAACACCTTGCTGCACATTGTTTCAGGCATAAAGGCCTGCTGCGTGGATGAAAGCCCCAGCAGATGGCAAAGAGGCAACAGAGTGAGAGAGGGCCTGATGCAGGACCACCAGCTGTCATCCCCAGATCGCTTGCACACACACATATACATACACACACACACAGATTCTGCCACACACACCCTCTCACACTCTCATTGGGGACTAAAGATGCATTCCACAACAGAGGAGCTGGTGAAAGATCCAAGGCAACAACAACCAACAGACCTGTTAAATGAGGACGTGATTTTTTTTTTGTGTGTGTGTGTGTGTGTGTGTGTGTGTGTGAGTGTGTGTGTGTGTGATCCCCTTCTGTCATCAGCAAGTTCTGTAACACACATGACACAAACAAACTGGTAAAATAGGCTACTAGTGACAATCATATCTGCCCAATGAAGTGGTTAAGTGAACCCCAGAACTGCTCTGAAACCGCGGGGAGATGAAAACCGAACTGCACTGTCGCTCTTCATTGAGGGGGTAACAGTGTAATTGAACGGAGGAATTTGTCTCCGTTCTGAAGGACCAACAGGTTTCTCATCAGGGGTGCTTGAATAGGCTTCCTTAGGTTCTTAGTAGTAAAGAGTGCATTTTATGAGGACGCATATCACCGGCAAGGGAGAGGAGTGATACGCAATTTGGTGTGCGCTTCCGACGTCTTCCACCCTGAAGTAGGCTAAATTCCAGGCTGCTAGCCTACCTGTATTGTTCTTCGTTTCTTTATCCAAAATGCAGTAAAGTTATGCGAGTAAGACCCTTACGTTTATGAAGAGAGAGGCAAAAAGAGAATGTTTGAGACGAGATGTATTGGATTGAATTGTTGGGTCTACGTAATAGGGATATTGTGACTCTTTGGTCTCTCTGTCAACTACGAAGAAATCTCTACCACTGATTGAAAGCGGCATGCACATATTACATGAAACCTGAATAACCTTGGAATGAACCTTATAAGTATGCTAGGCTATGTCCAAGCATCCTGTGCTCTCCCATAATACGATATAGATAACTAGGGTTTAGTACGATGCAGGGGTGAATTTGTTCGAACACATCTGTATCGACCTGTATGTATTCACTGTTTCACTGTTTTATCTGAACAAAGAACATCGCAGTCGCTTTGTCTTAATCAACAGCTGGCCCGCAACAATATTCTTGACACTTGACAAGTGACTGGCATAAATCATCAGAACCTGGAATACATTAGTATTATCTTATGAGTTTTGTTTGTTTTTTTCCCCCTTTTTTGAAGAATTGTCAGACTGATAGTCATGGACAAACAAAACAATCCTAAATATCCTATCACAAATATATATTTTTTTTCTCTTATAATTGGGCTTGCTTACACTGCAAATGTG
Organism: Tenualosa ilisha; assembly: GCA_015244755.2. Classification (NCBI taxonomy): domain Eukaryota; kingdom Metazoa; phylum Chordata; class Actinopteri; order Clupeiformes; family Clupeidae; genus Tenualosa; species Tenualosa ilisha. The sequence goes on from PYXC01000947.1 coordinate 504,474, forward strand.
CGATGGACTTCGGCTCCGACCCACACTTGTGGGACCACACTCCCTGGCTTAGCTTAGCTGCTGTTACCGGTAGGAGGCTATATTACTGATGACGTTTGGATAAACGTGCGGAGCATTTCAAAGTTATCCACAGCGAAGTGGAAGAGCAATAGAGTTGCATGCATGCATGTGCAGGGTTATAATGCTACTTTTCCACCTCATGTTGTGAAACCCATCCGCTGGCCTTAATAGTATAGGCTACTTTATTTATTTCTTAACCCGATAGAAAAGGATGCCCACGTTACCTGTTAAACACTTTCCTTATCCGCTGGTAGAGCGTTGGCGACGTTGTGATGATCTCCGGAGGAATTGTCTCAATTGTTGTAACAACATGGTTTTGGTGTTCGGGAATCATTTTGTAATTCAGAAAAATAGATACGTATCAATCAGAAACAAGAGGGCATTCTGATTTGCCAAAGAGAACGGTGGTTCGGGATAGACTGGGTTACTCCACGGGAGATGGGGTTCGTTTCCTTCCTCTTGCAGCGCACAACCTCAGCAATCCATGTTCACAGGTGAGAGTAGAATTTGGTTGTATTTCCAGCGTAACTGAAAGATTGTCTCGGTGCTTGCGCGTCAGCCTCACGACAAAATTTATGCAAAATACACCTGCGCGCCTCTCCTGAAATATCTCAACTGATAACCTCCGTTCCGGCAATGTGCAATATCCGAAAGACAGATACAGACTGCCGTAGCTGGAAGGCGTTTGGTCTTAGGAAATATACGTTCACAATGTAGCCACCAGAGGGAGTTGTCTCACATGAAGTGAGACGCAGGAGATTATAGGTTCGAGGTTTAGTAAACAAATCACATTTACATGCTAAAGATGATATAGGGATACATTTATTTCTTTTCATATACAGTTACAACAACATTACCAATGTTGAGGTTACTGGACAAGATAGCTCTAGCCTATTCTATCTGAGAGAAAACAATTTTGGTAAATTTACTGAACACTCATTAGCCTGTAGACAATAAGCAACTTTTCTCAGATGAATGTATAGTGCTTTTTTGCATTTTTGTATCACCCACAATTAATGACAAAATGTGCATATTTTGATAAATTTGAGGTATGTTTGAGCCACCTTGCCACCAGGGTCTCAGTTTTTTTTTGTCCAGACCTGTTACCGGTTACCTGACCATGAGAAAAAGTATATGTTTTGCTGCTATTTTGTCTTATTCAAAAGCTATAAGCCCTTACAGTTGGCCTAAATGGCCTTTTTAAAATAAAAATACAAAATGTATGACCTCTTGAAAGCATAAATTGCAAACCCCCTTTTTTCTGTTTGTTCCAATAGTATGGCCTATTGTTGACAATCTGATAGTGTTAGATACAGTTTCCCTTTGGGACATTAAACTAAATTTGGGAAGAAAAGACGTCAATTTTGGTTTCAATTATGACACTTCTGGAAGGTACAACCCGGTTTCTGTATGTGTCACTGTATGCCATCTTGATAACAGATTGAAAGTGTCACATTTAGCTTTGATGTTTTGTAGTACCCTGAGGATCCTGTTACACTAGGGCAATAGTTTATACTTCTCAGGGGAAAATAACTATTCAGGCCACCTCAAAATTTCTTCAGCATGTACCTGTCCTCATGGACTACAATTCTGCAATGGTTTGAAATTGTAAGTGTTCAGCATTCTTACATCGTGTTACTTAAAATTATGCTGTTGTGAGCATAAACATTATCTATTAGCTATGTCCTGGAGTCAAAGCTCATGGTCATGATGCATCAGACATCCTATTATGTTATTTCTCATTGTCTCATTTGTATCATACATTTTCAATTTGGTATCACCTAACCCACCTCACCATTTAATTTCAAGTTTTTTTTTTTTTTGTGATTTTCTGTCTTGCTCTACGGGGACTACAAAACATACAAGTTTAAATCTAACACTTTTAATCTGTCAAGGTGACATCAAATGGCCACAAGTACAGAAAATGGGTTTGCACCTTCTAGAAGTGTCATGTAATTGCAACCAAATTGACCAATTGACTTTTTTCCAACGTTAGACATGTCTCGAAATGAAATGAAAAGAAAAACTGTACCTAACACCTTCAAGTTGTCTACAGTGTGTCACACTATTGGAACAAACGCGAAAATGGAGAGTAATATTAATTACTCTACAGTGAATTACCATGTCTACAGTGTCTACAGTGTGTAACACTATTGGTACAAATAAGAGAATGGAGAATAATAAATGGTTTATATGCTGTAAAAATTGCTATCTAGGCCACATTTAGGAGCTTATAGCTTTTTAATAAGACAAAATAGCATCTTAAAATTACTGCAGAATTTATACATTTTCTCATGGACTACAGTTCTTTAGAGTTTGGAAAGTGCAGGTACTAAGCAATCAAAATCACATGCTATTGTCAGCATTTCTTCTGGGCAATATAACCTCATCAGTGGTTAAGATAGCAATTCCAAGGTCTAACATAGACTGAATACCTTCGGCTACAGTGAGTGAATTACTATTAGTTAAATACATATGATGGGATTTTTGGTTTGAATCTTCCCTCTAAGTGGTTTCTAAGGACCTAGAAACATTTCAAGGGACCACAAAGAAGCTTTTGTACTCAAGGGAGTTCTTGCTGACATATTGAAATGCTTTCTGATTGGTACAAGCTGTTTTGTGAACCATAGAGCTGCCTCGGTATTGTACTGTGATCTCTAAAGCATCTCTGCGCTTGTGTGTGTGTGTGTGTATGAGTGAGAGAGAGAGAGAGAGAGAGAGAAAGAGAAAGTAAGAGATTGAAAAAGTGCAAGGGTGTTTTCTTTAAGTCTTGACTGAAAGCTAACTTGCCAGATTATTTTTATAAATATTATTTCTAAGAGCAGATGAAAAGGGACTGCACCGGAATCATGGCTATGCATAAAAACAAATTAGCGTTTAGGGGTTTGGGATCTCCTAACTTTGTTTCTTTGTGTCTCAGTTTTGAAACTGTAGGATTGGTTGTCTTCTTATTTGATGATAGTTTTTGTTTTCTACCCACCTGTCTCTAGTTTGGTCTTTTGGTTTTTAAATTCTCAGTTTTGTCCTGTCCCTTGCTGTGTAAGTAGGCCACTTTTGGTCTGTGCCAGTTATAACAGACACTTTCAATAAGTGATTTTCTTCAGGATTGAAACATCAAGCTAACTATTCTAGATCACACTTTTTTGGTATACGGATAGTTACAGTATGTGGTGTAGTTCATCCACATCAACTGTCTAAATTTCCTTATAGAAATTTTTTTTGAGAATGACCACCAGACAAGTGTTTAGATTCAGATAATAGTTTTAATTGTTCTCAGGCATTCATTTATTCGGCTGCCACACAGCAACATCAATACAAATTTAAACCAAAAGGCAGGTGGCTTGTCACCCAACATGCCCAAGTTAGTGAAATGGTGTAGTGTCCGAAATTACTTAAGAGCAGCAAAACCAACATAATTATCGCGCATGTTGAAGATGGTGTAGTACTCTCTGATAAAGACATCTCCAAGGATCCACAGGCCGGCGCCGACTCCGTTGCTGAAGTTGTGCTCAAATCCAGTGCTACAGCCACTCTGGGTCTGCAAAATAACAATACATCCTTGAGTCAGATGTAAAAACAGACTCTCTAAGGAGTGTGTCATTTATAGTTGAGCATACAGCTATCCTTTTTCTTTAAGTTTAGTTTAGGTCATTTTGCCTTTTTTGCAACAGGACAGTGAAGAGAGATGGTAAAGAGTAGGTGAGTGGCAGAGAGATATGGGGTTGCAGTGGATGTGACCAGCGACGGTAAAAGTGCTAAAAGTCAATATTCAATGATCTTTATTCACACCTTACGAACGTAAGCAGAGGAGGGGATGGAAAATGAGTATCCATTGATGTTGAAGGTCACAAGAGGGAGGCTTGCAATGTCATTGCAGTTCACCTAGCAAAGGACATGACAACATACATGCTGATAACTGATGTGAAGTCTACTAAGTGACAAAACAGCTTTGAAAAGGAACTAATAAAATAATAAAATAATTTGCATCGGATTTTGATTAACCATCTTGTATTTATATTAAATACATTATCTGCCCTTCCTTACCACTCCGTTAGAGGTGCCCACTGCAGTGTTGAGATTGTTGACTTCAGGACCAACAATCAAGGACGTTCCAGTGTCCACAATAGCCTGGCAGCCACTACTGCAAGCAACAACCTTGCCATTGACGGTGATGCTGGAATTAAACGTATTTCCAAGCACAAACAAAATGACTGACTTAATATCTGAGCTTAGATTGTGTGTGTAATACTTGACAAACAATGCAGCCTGTTAACGCCCAAGGGCAATATAGATAGGCATCGGCATTTATATAATATTACTTCACTTTAGCATTTTTTCATTTCCCTGCATATCTGCCTTGCACTGTTTTTTCATTTAACACCTTTATTAGAACTCTTTGGCACAAGTTCATGTTGTTTTTTCCGTGCTGGGAAATATCAAATAATATTTTGATATGTTGTTCATAACTCACCTGTCCATTTTGATCTGCCAGTAAGTCTCAGAGGACAGGGGAATCCATTTGAGATCTCCATTGTAATGTTCTGGATCATATCCACCAAAGACCACCTCACTGCCAGTATCAGGGCTCCTAAACAAAAACAATTCATTTTAGTGCACCCAGTTAATTTATGGGACTATTTAAGAACATCAGGCTCTGCTGCTCGACAAGCGGCCGGTAAACCTGTTCAAGAACATTACGCTTTGCATAGCTTTCTGCTACACTATTAATGTTATTTTAATAAACTAATCTATAATAGTATTATCAAAGAATTCCAATTAATACAATTTACACCTGCTCAGGTAAACAGAGAAGAGGTCATTGGCCAGTCCCTGTGACACCATGTTGTTGAAGACAGGTGTGACTCCCTCCACTGCAGCGCTGGCATAGGCCAGCCCCAGGATGCCATCGGCCTTCATGTAGTACATAAAAGGAGCCTCATACTGGCTGTAACCAAACATCTGCTTGACCACTTTGAGGCCTCCCACCTAAAGTCACCAGTGTCAGAGACAGGCAAAGAGTGCTTAAAGTCTTCATTAATACATTTTTCTGTTCTAAACCAAAAAACAAAACAAAACAAAACAAAAAAAAAAAACAATAGTTCATCAGAACTGAATCTGGCCTTGGAGTACACAACCTTGAGACAATGTAGATGTTGCTGATGTTATATACAAACAGATTCATAGAAAATACATACAAAAATGGTTGTCATTACCCACACAGACGTACCAGTATAAATAAAATCAGCACACCTCAACATTGTCCCATCCAAGGGAACCCTCCATGCAGCCTGTGCCATACTGGATGGAGAGGGATTTTCCAGCACTGGAAAACGTAGAGGACTTAGAGGGATCAAACTTCTGGTGGTTTCCTGGCAACCAATAAAGCATTTTGTTCTCATGTCACAGTAAGTTAGAAAATATTCAACCTCGCACACACCAGACTTTTGACATGTTAGACTTTTGAAATTATATATCTTGTCTAATTTGTTAAATGATAAACTTATGCCTGTTTATTCATATTCAAGGCTCAAAAAGAGTGATGTTAAACGATTACTCCAGTGTTGCCGGTATCAGGTGTTAGTGTTTGGGAAGGTTGTTCATACCACAGGCAGGACTGCTGCAATAGATGGAGGGAACCCACAGATTGGCAGAGCCAGTGTCAAAGACCACTTTGAAGGACTGGGGTGGTGTACCAATGGAGATGACTCCATAGTAGGCAAGCTAGGTAGAGACAGAAGGACAGCACCCCAAAACACACAGTCAGAGTCTGGTGATGAAAAACAAAAAAAATCTCTTCTTCATCATCTCTTCTATTGTGAGAAAGAATGTTTTTTTCTAAATGGGGGAATTAGTGTGCAAGTTTTTGGCTTTATTCTGCTCTCCATCAAAAAGAAAACAACACCCTTTAGCCACCTTATGCTAGTTTACTGTGTATTAAGTTTTTAGAAGCCACTCACATCAGCATCGTTAGTCATCTGTTCAGCTCCGTACACAGTCTGGACAAACTTGGCCAGGGGCTTGTAGGGGTACCTCTTCCTAAAATCCTCCCACACACCTTTCTCCTCCATTTCCTCCCTGATGGTCTTGTGCTTGACCAGGGGCATTCTGGGTACAACAGACACAAAAACACACTTTGCATCCTGACCTTATTATCACGTGTTTCAGCAGCAGATGCTTTTATTCCAAATGACATGTAGAATACACAACTGAGGTAATTGTCAGCCATTACTTTAATGGTAGCAATACGAATAGTAATGCTCAAGTGGCATGTAATTGCAAAAGTATTGTTAAAACTGATAAAGACTCTATCATCAATGGCTACCAGAGTATCTTACCTGACCAAGCACTCAGAGAGTGCAACCATAGCACACAGAACAACGGCCAACTTCATGATGCTTTCTTTTCCGACTCACTGAGACCATGTGAATGAATCAAACAGTCGCTTTAAATAGAAACCTCTGTGTGCACCTCACCAAGTTTTCCCGCTTTGATAAGATATATTAGGCTCTACCAAAATGTAACAGATAAGGCGTCCAAATGTGTGAAAGTCGACGTCCTTGGTTTTGCTGATAAATTTTGTGTAAACACTTGAAGAACAGTTAAATGATAAAATAAAGGACAATACGGCACAGTTCTGAATTATGACACAATTGATGTGATTAAATTTTTGAATGTCATTATATAAAGGAAATATATCCAAGAATAACGCTGAATAATACATGAACCTTTTGTATTAATTTAAAATTCCAATTAGTAAAGTTTATAATGATTCTCTTGAAGGAGAAATCCAGTGTGAATTAATCAGTAGTCCTCTTGTTCGAGGTCACTGATTGCTGTCTGTAAGAACCAGATAATGTGATACTATATAGATCATATAGCGTACCAGCAGCTAACATTAACTGAATGGGGCATTGGAAAATGAGGTGAGTTTCTGTGCCCAGTGTGTTAGTTGCTGCTATTTGGTCTATGTTTTTTGAAATATTCCTGTTCTTTTCCTCCCCACAGCAGTCTGACGTGAAACAAAAGGGCTATGGATTGATTCACACCGGATTTCTCCTTTAAGGAAAGACCCCAAAGTCATAAAGGAAAAACTGTCTGTCACTTCTTGTCTCACTAAATATGCCCTGATCACTGATGATGTGCCTGCATGACTTGTAAGCAACTGTCACAGACATCTCACTCCAGAGGCTTCTCATTGCCTCAGAGAAACGCAATGCATTCTTTGTGAAGGTCAGCACCATTTCTATAATCTTTTTTTTTCTTTTTCTTTTTCTTTTTAAATTTAGGATATATTCTCATCTTATCCATGTTGCACTTGGGTAATTTATTGTAACATCTTTTATTATAACTTTATTATTATTCCTTAATTGAAGTCATGGTCATGGATTAATGCTGTCTTTTCTTCATGATGATGTACTATTGTTTGTTTCATTTCCAGGCACTGAATTTACATGAATAATATATTTATCTAATATAAATTTGATCGCCTTCATAGTTTGGATTCCTTTTGTTGCTCTCATGATAAGACTACCATCAACTGTTGACAGGTTTTTACTGTAATCTTTGTCATTTTTTTTAACTAACTTAATTGGAAATTGGTCTGCCACTTAGTTCCAAAGAAATGTTTAAAAGATTTTTGTTTTTAAGTTTTGTTATCCAGAATTTTATTTTGATCCCATTTCAGTCCAAGTTAAACGACTGAAGCACTTTTTCATAGCAATCTTCTTGGCTACAAAAGAGATGTCACAGTATATTTCTAATTATGATCATTTGCTATCAAATAGACTAATCTGTTTGCACTTCAAAGGTTTTGGTAGGATCAACTGTACCCGTTGTTAAGTGAGTTTGTTATCTTCAGTTGTTGGCAAAAGGTAGTGCTTGCTTATATATAGTAAGCCACCCAAGCTGTCAAATTTATAACCTTTTGTTTTTCATTTTGAGAATATCATTTGAACACTATATATATATATATAATATATATATATATATATATATTTGATTTCTAATCATTTCAAGTCCTTGAATATCTTGAGGACAATACAGAACACAAGGAAAGTGTTTGCAAAGTATTAAAGGGGACATTGAATGCATTAATAAATTGTTCCTTCTGTTTCCTCAAGATATTAAATTTATAACCTCATGTTTTCCCCAAACATAGAGATCTCTATGTTTGGGATAGACAAGGAACAAAACTTTATTAATTCATGCTATGTCCCCTTTAATACAATGTCCCCCTTTAATACTTTGCAAAGTATTAAAGGTGACAAAGAATGCATTAATAAAGTACTGTTCCTTGTGTTCTGTATTTTCCTCAAGATATTAAATGAGTTCAATCTCTATGTTTGAGGAAAAAACAAAAGGTTATCAATTTGACACCTTGGGTGGCTTACTGAATCTAAGCAAGCACTACCTTTTGCCAACAACTGAAGATAACAAACTCACTTAACAACGGGTACAGTTGATCCTACCAAAACCTTTGAAGACAGACAGTTTTTTCCTTTATGACTTTGGGGTCTTTCCTTAAAGGAGAAATCCGGTGTGGATCAATCCATAGCCCTTTTGTTTCACGTCAGATTGCTGTGGGGAGGAAAAGAACAGGAATATTTCAAACAACATAGACCACTATTTACTAAATTTATTAATTGTAAATTATTTGAGTTTTTAAAAACTCAATTTAGATGAGCAGTCAACTCCTTATTGATATCTTTGACGTGGTGTCTGTGAAGGGGGAGGCATCCAACAGAAACAGTCAAGACAACCATGACATGGTGAAACAAACTGGTCTGTCAGAGAGCCAAACGAATGGTACAGACTGTCTCTTGAGGCTTAAGAATTGAACAAACCACTACAGGTTTATTTCTAACCTGTTGTTTGAAGTTGTTTTTGAGGCGAAAGGCCAATTTGCTGCTTGATGGTAAAAAGTGGTCAGAGATAAAGCGCTGGATATGCAGTAAAAACATGTGCATGTTTGACAGCAGTGAAATGTTGTGTGTTGATACTCAGAGATGGTGCTCTATGGGTGTTTTGTTTTTACTATTATTTCAGCCTCTGTCATCCAAGGACACCATCACTGAGAGACGCTGACTCCTGCAAAATGTATGACACAAAAATATCTGTTACCTTCACAACTCGGCTTTTTTTTTTGCTGGGCTTTGACATGGAACCTTTGTATATGGTTATTTGATATCCTATCTATCCCTTTCTGTGTTTTAAATCAACATTTTGACTTTAAATTTTCCACCCCATCACCCATCAGTGATGTTTGCATTGCATTCACGTACATGTTTTCTTCTCTATTCACCTTTTCTTATGTTCTTTTTTCTTCTTCATCATCTCTCCTTCCTCCCTCTTTTCACACTCTCACTTGTCCTCCTGTCCTTGTTTCTATTCCTACCCTCACACTTTCACTCCCTCACTCCCATAATCCATCTGGCTGCCAAGTAGGCTAAATGCACTCTATTCAACCCTGGGTGAAGACAGGCTTCTTTTTGATGCTGTCACTCAACCAGAAGGAGACCCATGAGTTTAAGCCTGTCAGAAGTTTTCTTGGCAAAAACATTCATTTTTAGATATTTGCAGAGTAGGGTTATCAAAGGCTTCACAGATTCAACTCTGTGTTTCATGACTAATAACTAAGAGAGAAAAAAATCAAAACATGTCAATGAGGGCACTTGTGTGAAGGCTGTTCAATGAGACGCTAAAGCTTTATACTGCGAGAGTGAGCAGCATCGTATAACTTCCTAGGGAGACATCTTCAGATTCTTGTTCATTCCACACAGAGAACTGCAAACACTGCCCTTTAGTTGACCTTTTCTGCGTTAGTTCTTGGCAAATGTGTGTGGAGAGTGGAGTCCTCTTAGTTCGGCACTAAGATAAAGCATTTCCCCCCGAGGCTCTGCAAGTGGTGTACTACATCCTGGACCAACATCTTAATCTCCTACAGCGATGTGGCTGCCGCCGGTGCAGGGTACTTTTTGAAGGGCCTCAAATGTGCGGACATAATTAAATAGTGACTATGAAATCTCTTACAATGAGTGCAATACTTGGTCTGAATTTAGGCAATTCTAATTTGGCTGGCAGGTGGGCAGTGGTGGCGTAGTGGTTAAGGAACTTAACTTGGTTAAGGAAGTAGCCTGTAAGATTGTGGGTTTGAGTACTGGCTGCCACCGTTGTGTCCTTGAGCAAGGCACTTAGCCCTAAGTTGCTCCAAGGGAGACTGGCCCTGATAGTTGACAAAAGTGAGTCGCTTTGGATAAAAGCGTCTGCTAAATGCATATACACATGTAATGTAATTTGTTATGGAAGCACTTCAAAAACTGACTGACACTTGTGGAGAAATTTCTAGGAAAAACCCAAAGTAGCAGAGAAGTTTTTCTTGTTCAACCAAGTCTTTATTGCGTTCACCGAGAGAATGGTTATAACAGTGGTAATCATCAAACCATTCTAACCACTCTGACCATTCTAACCACTCTGACCATTCTAACCACTCTGACCATTCTAACCATTCTAGTCTTACACCTCATCTACCCATCTTAAATACTCCTGCTATACACCTAATACTGCTAGTAGATGATGTAGCTGGCACAGAGCCAATCCTACGCAAGGCCTCAGTTTCTGTCCTTTTACGATGATGCTCTAAACATGGTTTCAACACAGTTTTCAGAGAGGAGTCTACTGGCATGCACATAACTCCTTTGCTGGTACTTACACTCTCTTTTTATAGCACAACACTCTGCTGCATGCTCTATCCTATTTCTGTATACACACATACACATATATATTACTTGTTTCTACAAAATTCCCGACACACTTATCCACGATCTCATACAGCAGTCATGATGGTAGAAATACCTGCCCCTTCCCTCCCCCAACTCATAGGCTGCAGGTTTTCCCCTCCTCCTGCTTTATTACACATATTTTGGATTTCACTAATAATACTTTGACTGTTTGTTAATATAATAATCCCAATTACATTTAAAATAAAAGATTACAAGGCCTGCAAGGAAATCTACAAGGAAATCTGCTAGTCTAAATGTTTCACTTCTCTTTGTGATTGTAGCCTGATCGCTGGTGGCCTTTCCTGAGAGTCTGCCTTAGCTAACCAGTTAGTTGTGAAAAGCTAAGTCTTCAACAGCAATCTTTAGCAACTTAGCAAGTCCAAAAGTGGTGGTCAGAAAAGAAAAGAAGAGAAAGAGCTGAATATATGCAACTCCAAATTACCGAAATCGGATGTATTTTAAATACATCTTGTCCAGATCCTGTAGCTGCTAGTACTAGTCAGCAACACTAGTGCTAGTCAGCAGTGTCAACGATAGCCCACCAGCATCAACAGAAGGCAGGCAGAGTTAACATCTGAATAGGTGAGTACATGTGTGGGACCCTAGCTGAAGACTTGCACCAACACAACTACGCCACGTCACTGATCCCCTAGTCGCCCTAGCCCCACTCATGACACCTGGTCTGACATGTAACCAACTGAGAACATTCTCAAAGCCAGCAATGAGGTGGCAGCCCTGGTTGATCTTGTTGTTCAACGCCTCTCACAGATCGGAACTGATATGCATCCTGCTTCTCTACCTGTACTGTCTTGCTGAAGAGGAACCAGATTTAAAGGCAGGTCAATGACAAATTTAAATTTAAATCTAAATTTGATGAGACTAACACAGGCTCTGTTCAGGATGAACTTATCTTCTGCTCTTGTTGGAAAAATGATTCTGGCTGGATTCTAGTTATTTAGGCCATCAGTTTTAAATAGAACCAGTGCATCTTTTAGAAAATGCCCTCTTAGGCTGACAAGCACTTTCGGACGTATGTACGGATAATGCTATGGTTGGATCCATACAATTGCATGAACTTTCCCCAGTGTCTTCTCAGTTCTTTTGTTAAAGAGAAACTGGTTGAGGGATGAATTTGGCTAAAAACAGAAGACGCCTCCAGCTGAACCCTTGCAAAGAGTAAGAGTCTTTGTCGAACTATGTTGAAGGCTATGATGGTTTAAATGTCTAAATGTTCTTATTTGTGACATGTTCATAACATCTACAACTACTAACGTACAACGAGACACTGTGATTTCAAAAAAGTTACATGGTTGATCATGGTTAACTAGACAGTGTATTCTTGAATGGTGGAATCGTCATGCTACATTATCAGGACCATACAAGCACAATAGCAGACCCATTATATGTGGTACACAAATGGCAAGGATGGAGAATTACAAATCCAATTGGGTTAAAACAATGTGGTCCTGGACAAGGAATGCACAGGGACATTTGGTCACATTTGTTCTTTCAAGTCATCTTGATTACAACATTGTAGCCACTACACTCAGGTAACAGAGACAGTACCTCTGCCCCACTGCTCACACATGATATGCCATGTTGTTGCCCATGACACTGGCGCAGAAAGAAAACAGTAGCCTTTCCAGGGGCACAACCTGAGATTTTGGAGACTCAGCAGCTTGTTAGAGCACCCTGGACTCTTTCAGTTCTATTCTTTGTACAGACAAATCAGTAGAATTGATCCTACTCAGGTTCAGTAACTCCCTCCAGATAATGAACTCGATTCCAGGCAGCTTCAGCAAAGAAGGTGGCGATGCCTTTGGGACTCCAGTCCAGCGCATTGGTTTCAGCTGATTACCCCACCCCATTCTTTGTGTATTGTGATGTGACATCTCACCACCTCCTACACTCTTTTGCACTTCCTAACGTTGAAATATATGCTTTTGTGTAAAGTTGATCACATGAGCTGTAGCTTAAAAAGCGTTGTGGGTTAACTAAAATAAGGCTCAGATTACTCTGTGTTAGGTCCTACATTTAATATTGTAATGGAAGGACAGAGTTCAGGTCAATAGTCATTAAAGTGTGTCTCATGAAATGCTTTCATTTAGATGATAGCGTTTCAACCACTTCTCTCTCTCTCTCTCTCTCTCTCTCACTCTTTCTCCATGTTGTCATGGAAACCCATGTTCTGGAGAAGCAGCTGATGGTATCGGACATGTGTGCATGTGAGTGAGATTCAGAACAGGTTCCATCCATCCTTTCTAATAGGGCGAGGGAGGGGGCTTTGAATTCCCTGAGAGGCTCCAAAGGACAACCGTTCTTTGGAGGCTTCAGAGTAATCCTTCACCTTAAACCTATTTCTATTTCTATAACACTGCATTAGATGGAGGAGCTTTCAGAATTCATAACAAGCTTCTACCAAAAGTCAATATAGACTTCAGAGATGAAGCTTTCATATTTTACCCCCCAATTTCACTATGTTTTATCATTAATATTCTTCAAATACCATAAAAACAGTGGCGCTTGACATAGTTTTGTACACCTATTATTAAAACACATGGATGTGTAATTTCTCTGAAACAAAAAAAAAAAAAGAATTTTAAAGCTTGGTTTAATATAACTGTTCTTGCTTACTTTACCATTTAGTAGGCTAATAGTTCATTGTACCAACTCAACTGTAGTTCCACTGCTGGTTACCCCATTGAGATTGAGAGGTGACTGAGGTTCCATCCAGAACTGTTCTGGTGTCAGCCTGGCTAAGTACATATGCTCTGCTTCCTTTTTATCAGGAAAACACGACTGAATTGGATATCAATATGTTAATGAAACCCTCTGTTCCCTTTTCACTGCTCATTTAGGAACACAAAGATAATCAATTCAAAGTGGAAAAAAGGTAAGATGTACTGCCTACAGTTGTTCACAAAGCCTCTCCACCCCCTAGGCTGCAATACACAATGCCTCTGGGATTTGATTGCTAAACGAAACAAACAACAGTGGTAGCCTGCATCATCAACTGCAGATCACTACTTATTGTTTGAAGCGTTATCAGAGTTCAAATCCTTTCCTGTCTATGAACAAAGAAAGTGATTGAGCAGAACTGCATCTTGCTGGGAGTGAAAAGTGCTGTCACACAGTATCATGTTATCACAGCTGCAGCTTCCTTAAGACGTAATAATAAAAACAAAAATAAACAAAAACAAGTGAAAATCAATCAATCGATCGATCAATAACATATAAAGACCTGGTTGTGACTGCACTCAAAATAGCCCATCAATATCAAATCAGTAATTGCTCTAAATAAGACCTGGTTTAAAAAAGCAGGGCTTTGGTCATTGACAGACCTACTGATAGCTTCTGGATGGGTTGCTAAATAAGTATGTCCCATGGTGTATGAATTATTTATACATGAAATTACAGCAGTAGTGTTTCAGTTGCCTCTGTCTAAAACTGCTCTGTTACCATAGATGCCAACCCCTTGCGATTTACATTCAGTAAAGTCTGGTTTATTCATTACTGGTATTCCCACCTTTGTAACTTCCCTCAGATAATCACATACCGGTAACTTTTATCACAAGTGAATGAACATTTTTTTACCGTAAGGGATCTCCATTTAATCACTGTTTTATCTGGAGGGTCAGGTGTCAGTGTGTGTGTGTATGTGTGTTGTTGTAAGCACTCACTAGTAAAAGTAATAGTCACCATTAATTGTCTTTAATTGTCAACCATTGTATTTTTGTCTATAAAATAACCCTTGTTGTGTGTTTATCATACTGGTGCTAGAGAAAATGAACAAAAAATGAGTTGTGATGTGCTGTGGTTATAAACAATTTTTATTTCATGTCTCGTTTCATTTAAAATAGGTACACATGTACAGTATTCATTTTGTTTCTGTCATATTGGTCAATAAAAATGTTTATTCTGTCTTTTTTTTGTTTTACACATTATGTACAATCATACCAAGATGAACGACAGGTTGCTTCAGGGTTATTTCAGCGCAAAACAGTAAACACATTCACAATGCAACATGTCCCCTGGGAACCCCAGGCCCAAATACCTCTCACCCCCACCCACGCCCTGGTCACAGTGTCACCCTCCTTCTCCCACACCTCAGTACCACACAAAAGTTGCAAACAGATCATAAAAAAGATAGAAAAATCAAACACAACTTCACAGAAACAAAGTCTTTTTATTATACCATTATTATACCATTTCCACCATATACGGTTTGTCTCTCTGAGCTACAGGACATTATTTTATTTCCTTTTTTTTCAGATCGATCACATTTAATTTGTAAATCTCTTTAGGGTTTCTGATTCCAACTTAAGGAAGTCCTTGGTACAATGAATGTGGCACCAGTAGTAGCAAGTTCAGGTGTGCTGGAGCACTATAAGACTTGTTAGTGATATGCTTAACACTGAGGTATCTCTAGTGAATATCATGGCAGCACGGTATGTCAAGCTGAGGTGCCATGAAGGGGAGGCTCCAGAGAACACTTTAATATTATAATCAATGTTTGGGGGGCCCAAAATATCTAGCGGCACTCCTGATGCCAAGTGTCTCAGTGTCCCTTTTGATAAGTGTCCAGAAGTTGTGAATGTGACATGGGATGATATCAAATAATTCTTGAAAAAAGCACACACAGGGTTTTAGTTTAAATCTTTTTTGTAGCAAATTCAAGCACCTCAGATGTTAAAAGTTAAACTCTGGGGTAATATTAAATTTGAAATTGAATAAAATTGAATCATTCAGAATCAGCTCTGTCTTCTTTGGAAGGGGATTATTTAACTTGCCTGCTGCTGAGGATTGGCAACTTCTCATTTACAACAATCCTGATATGGATTGGTGCTGAGGAATTGTGGTCTTCCAACTCCCCTATTAATTTAACACAGTAAAACAAAATGGGACACGCAAGTCACCTGCGTCTGAGCCTGCCTCGGTTGGGGACAGAAATTAAGCACGCACACACACACACACACACAAAAGCTGATAAATATTCCTAAGGAGCTAGCGGCCGGTGCAAATCCTTTTGCTTTTGTGCAGATGTTATATGGGGGGCCCGGCGACGTAATCTGCTGTAATTCTTGACAAATCCTATAAATCTCTCTGAATTGGGGATGCTTTTCCCACAAGGTTGACTATTCCTTACCAGAGGGCATCTGAGGGCAATACACATGAAGACTGAGGGAACTGCACGCAAGACAACAAACCCCTCATACACTGAGTGGAAAGATACTGTATCGATTACGTGCTGCATAAACTTTCTTTGATCATTTGGTTCAAATGTGGTGGTCTTCCTGTCTGACTGATGCAAAAAAAATTGGAATTATTTTGAAGATACACCTCTGTTGGTGTGACTTCCATAAATGTCTTTTCACAGGGTAAGCTAGAGCAAAATCTTCATGGGCTGACAGTTCTGCTTTTTCACTAAGACTCTCAATGTGTTTGAAAACGGCAGGATATTACAAGATAATCAAAAAGCTTTCGATTCCTTGGATGGCACACCAGACGTGCTGAGATCAAGAATACTGTGGGCCTACGTGAAATGTGATATAGCACCCAGCCTGACAGCTGTCTTATGCTCAGCCTGCTGGCAAAGTCAGTTTTAAAATATGCGATAGGAGATAAAAGAATCAAGGTCGATGGCAACTGTGACAGGAGCAGTTACTGCTTAGCCCAAAAGCTTTGTTTATGGCGTGCACTTGAGGAGCGACATCTAGGGACTCGATCATCATAAAAATAACCCTCCTGAAATAGGCCTGGACATTTTTTTTGTCAATGCAAAGTGCACCTTGCACTTCAAATGTGCAGTGAAGGACAAGGAGAGGCAAGACATTTAGTGCTCCTCTGTAAAAAGTCAAATAAACACATTCTTCCCTGGCGGACACGTCTTAAAATCCTGAAAGCGCTCGCAGTTCATAAATCAGGGTAGACTTGAAAGGCTGACAGCCTCCGGTGCTGTTCACTCTGGCTCTGACACACACAGGCAATAAATAAATAATTACCAAAAAAAAAAAAAAAAAAAAAATGCTTGGTGGGCCCTGAATAATGATGTTCTCATCTGGACCCCAAGCATTCAGAAGTCTTTGAGACGAGTTTTACCAGCTCCGACACGCCACCACAGCTGATTGGGATGCTGGGATGCTGTTCCCGTGGAGGGTCCTTGCCTCTGGAGCAGCGCAGCATAATCTAAACAGTCAGCCATGCAGTCCACTTCCCCTCCCCCCTCCTCCCCCTCCTGTGCAGCCAAGGCCTTGTGATGTTTCTTTCTGTTTGAATTGCGCCACCACCGTGCACACGCTGGACCCCCTGCCCACACCACAAGCACCCTGGCCTAGCCCGACCCCCTTCTCCTCCAGGATACTGGCCATGTTGGCTGAATGTAAATGTAGAGTGGCAGGTTTGGCAGCCATCACAGAAACGGGCGAGCCAGACATCAAAGTCACGGATTGCATCTGTCCCCCAAGATGCTGGAGATGTTCGTGCATGCCAACGATTTTCAGATGAAAGACAGGAGAACAGTCATTTTTCTATTACACGGGTTCGCTGATATATATCCAAATATCGGTTCAGCTGAATTAAACAAGTTTAAGCGAGGAGCACTCACACTGTCTAATGCAATGCATACAGACATTTACTGCAGCTGAAAGAGCTGATGATGTGCTAGCTGGTGGTTAAATAGAAGAGGTAAGAGGCATGGATGGGCCATAGGCATACACAGTACTGAGGCCACTGCAAATCCTTGAACTGAAATTTTCCCATTGTGTCCCGGCAAGGCCTGCTGTGCATGGCACTGCACTGCGAAATAAAAGGCTTGTCAATGACAGTGCCGAGCCGAGCTGAGCCAAGCTGAGCCGACGCATCCTTTTGGTCACCCTAAACCCATATTTTCTTTTAAACCCTCACTAAACATCCTAACAAAAATCCTTCAAAAAATATATATCAATAAAATCCAGAAAAAAAAATTCAGGCTTTTCCAATCGCGGTTACATGCTGAATGTCTTCGAATGGAACAGAAACATCTCAAGGGGCAAATAAAGACGACGGTCACGTACAACAGGAGAGAGACTAACAGGATAAGGTGACACTAGCCAAGAAGTC
Source organism: Tenualosa ilisha (assembly GCA_015244755.2). Classification (NCBI taxonomy): domain Eukaryota; kingdom Metazoa; phylum Chordata; class Actinopteri; order Clupeiformes; family Clupeidae; genus Tenualosa; species Tenualosa ilisha. The sequence goes on from PYXC01000947.1 coordinate 522,410, forward strand.
AGGGCTGGGCAGAAGCTTAGACTCTTTCAGAAACATTTTGTTTTATTGTTTAACTGTTCATTCACACAGACACATACCAGATCACTTACTTATAACCAGTGCCAGGGTGGCCAGCACTTAACTTTTGGACATTAACCAAGTCCTTACTGCACAAGGAAGGGAGCCATTGACATTAGCAAGGTATGTAAACCCTAAAGAGCAGGCATTGCTTAGTCCAACTAGAGTTAGGGAAACAGAGAGACATCTCCTTCAGATACATTACAATGTGCTGCCAAGGAGAAGAAATACGCCCGACAGATCTGCAAACGCTAGCATACAATCACAATGGACACCAGAACACTTTCTTTTAGATAGCTGGACGGAGTTATAATGAAAGAATGACAGATCGATGCAAAGCCACAGCAGACACAAGCAGAGACAGCAACAGCAATTGGTGGTGGTGGTGGTGGTGGGGTGTGTGGGTGTGTGTGTGTGTGCCTGTGTGCTGGGGGTGATGTAGTTAGGGAGAGATTACAAGTGGGAAATCTTCTGATTAGCCTGGTGTAATTATTTCAGATTTCCTACATTTACAACCCTGGGAGCTTAGTGTGATGAACAGTTACCGATGAGTGTATGCTATCCGCCTGCCCGCCCACACATACACACCACACAAACCAAAAATTTTAAAACCCCCAACAAGCACTTTATCAGAGCAGCATTCTGGTGTTTGTTTGTCGTCTCCCCACCCCTGCCCAGAGTTTCTATTCATCTGTTTGGTGTGATGCCCATGGCCACTTCTTCTGCTGCTGCTGTCTCTAAAGTGAAGTCCTTTTTTAAGAGGTTATTTGTCATTCGTTACTCATGGGCACATTGCAGCCACTGCTTAGTACTTCATGGAAGGAAGATCCAGTCCCCAGTCCACCGGCCGACAGACATTACCAGACAGGCAAAAAAAAACAAAAGAAACAAGAGCATGAAACAAACAACCGAACCAAATCAGAAAACAAGAAGCGAGTCTATTCAGAGAGAGACAGAGAGAGAGAGAGAAAAGAGTCTGTTTAGAGACAGCAGGCGTCCTCCAGCAGTCCGTGCCTCTTTCCATCAGCTGTCCACGAACAAATTTGGGAAGTGACCAGTGGCAGAGAGGAAAGGAAGCAAACTGAAAGGGACAGACAGCACATTTACACCACGTTGTGTCGTTGTGTCCAGCTGTGTCCCCCTCGAGGCTACTGAGTTATAGTTGCAGAGCAGGCAAAAGCTGGGGCTGGATGGGGCAATGGGGTGGGTGGGGTCAAGAGAGGAAGGGGCAAGAGAATGCTCACCGTGCAGTGACATGGACAGAAAAGACACAAGGGACTGACTGTAAAACCAACACACATACTTAGGCAAACACACACACACACACACACACACACACACACACACACACACACACACACACACACACACACACACACACACACACACAATATCAGCTCACAAACACACAAACACTAACATTAGCAGAAAGAAGGAGGTGCCCCAAGGTCCCTGGCCCAGATGGGCAAAAGACTAGTGCATGAGGAGGAAAGCAGGGTTTGGATAGAGTTGGGGCTGGACCTCCTCATGTGCTCTTGTTGTAAACTTTTGACAAAGGAAGAGAGAGTGGGTTTGGAATCGAATGAATCAAGGCCTCCCCCTCCTCCCTCTCACTCACTCCCGCTCCAGCCTCCTCCAGCACGGTCCTCTCCGTTCCTGTGGTGGGTGAAATCCCATTTCTCTCCCACAGGGGGCGCTGTTCATTTGCCAAACCTCTGCTCAGAGGATGCAAAGCTCTGTAGGGCACCCAGTAAGTCCTCATAGGAGATGTTGGCATGGGTGGGCAAGGAGCTGTTGCAGAAAGACAAACACACACACACACACACACACCCCATTAGGTTATAACTGGTGTGCTGTAAGAAACAACATACATAGCAAGATATCAGGCCCGTTTCCTATCCATTTTAACTTTACACAATACACTACAGTCCATTTGCATTGCTTTACAGTGAGACACAGATGTGAAACTATGTTCCTTGTGGATATTGAACAAAATCTGTCCCAGGTGTTACCACTGCACGTTAAACTTAAAATTCCCATGAATTATCCATGAATTGTCTTGAATAAAAAACAGAACTCCCCTGACCTTCTCTATAAATAATTCTACAAAATAAATGCCTGGATTCAGAGCCAAAAAAAAACCCAAATGAGGTGTTTTAAACTAATATGCAGTCTCCCTTTTCAGGTTCACATGTTTTCAACTGAAGCAAAAGCATGGCAGAACGAAGTGCCTGCTGAAGACGAAGGAGGGGACATTACCAAGATTCCCTGACATTCCCTGACTGTCCACAAAAATATCAAATTCCCTGACTTTCCAGGTCTGGACCAGACTGTCTTAAAATTCCATGACTTCACAATTTTATGAAATTTCAGGACCAGTGGGAATCCTGTAGTCCAAAACTAATTTAGCTTAATTCATGTGATTGATTCGATTTCATATCCTTGACATCTAACCCTCTCTAACCTTTGTATACCTCAAATAAACTATCTGACCTTTCAGACACTTATAGAATGTAACAATCATACACTGATATTTTTGAAAAAGCAAATCTTTTGAAGTTGTAAGATAGAATGAAGGACAATGCGACTGCTTTAGTGACGCGCAGATACACAAGACATCATGGTTTTCTGTGGCATGTCAAGTCAGCAACAGGCTTAGCGTACTGTCCTATCCACTAACTCATCTTAAACATGTTCTGCAAGTCTATGCTTCTGCACGACTCAAATAAATAAATTTGAGTGTGCAATCCACATCTCGACATACTGGCAGTGATGGGTTCCTTACCATGTACACAACAAGAATGGCATCAATAAAGTGTTATGTTGTGGGAATCATATAACCACTATAAATTCTGTCCAGTTGCAACAAGTGCAGCTTTACAGAATCAACTGGAAAATACAATATTGACATAACACTGCCATCTAGTGGGGACTTTTGGCAATTACTCATTCTCAATCCATACACCTTGCATTAGACAATGAATAATTAGTTGTTAGTTATTTAAGATGATTATACTGTTGACAAGGTGCATAAGAAAATTACTAATGAACTTATTTGAGAACAAACAAAAACACGCTAAAGACCTCTTTATTAAAAGTCAATCAAACACATTGGCTAATTTTGCATAGATTTCCAAACATCTCAAACAAATATCACAACAGTTAACAATACGAGTAAATAAATAACAAACAAATCTATTCATTTCCTGCCCTGCCAGATTGTAAACTAGGTGCGGATTTGTTTAACTCTCTGAAGGTGATTTTTAGTCCTTCTCCAGTGGCATCCTCCTCCACCTCTGGACCGCTCTGTATTCTTGGAAAGCTGTTTGCTGCTACCGAAGGGGCAGCAATGGTGGGGCTGAAGAGCGAGTGTGTGCTGAAGCCGTTTAACCATTAATCTGCCTGGATAATCACTCTCACCACCCGCCTGACCAACACTCCTCTGCAGAGGGCAGGCATGAGTGTACATGAAAAAACATGCAAACAAACACACACACACACACACACACACACACACACACACACACACACACGTCCTCAAATGATCACACTCTGTGCTGCCATTTCTCCCTCACAGTTCTCTCAAGCCTCCCCACACCCACAGATACACAGACTAAACAAATCATTAGTTCTCCGTCTGTTGGCTCACATTATCAACACAGCTATTTCAATAAATCTCGGCAGCTCATCCCTGAGGCTCCACAAAGTGCTCCGAGATAATATTAACAAAAAAGTTAATTCCGCTATGTAAATAACCATATGGGACTTCAGTTTTGCACCTGTTGATGTGTCTGTAACCAGCATGTCTGCGTTTTTTTAGACCAGCTGTTCCTTTCCTCACACGTGCCAGTGTGATGTCAAAATGACACCGATCCCAGATTTTCCTGTGCGTCTACACCAAGAGCTACTCAAGCTATAAAACTTCTGGAAGTAATTCACTTTCTATTGACGAGAACGACTCAAGCGACTTAAATTCGCTATGATGCCTTTAGCTGTAAATGGCATGGCAATGGTCAGGTCATGAATGCACAGATATTTTCATAGTGTTTTTTTTATGAGCGAAAAGGGAGATTTTACAGCTTTAGTTGGCATGAACACATAGTTAGGGGTTATTTATGGGGCCATGCATTTCCAGATTATATTCACTTGCAATTGTATCGGCTGTCCACCATGACACGCTCACACACTCATGAACAGCCAAACTCTAGGAGGAAATACTCACATGAACTCTGTCAGTCTGATGTGCCAAGGCAGGAATCCCAAGGTGCTTTGCACTGATCCAAACTTCAGCACCAGGTCTGGGTCTGGTATGTTGTTTGACACTACAATGGATAAATGCACAGACCATTAGAATCATGAGGTTGGCTAGCTTTCTATGCCTGTCCCAATATTAATATTCAGTGACTAGGTGCTTTATGGGATGAATCGTCAATGGATACCAGAGCTGTAATAAAAATACAAATCAATCATTTGCCAACTATTAACTGACTAACTATTAATTGGCTAACTATTAAAAGTAGTGGATATGAAACAATACGGCATTCACATATCAAGAATTTGAGGTGGTGATACAGCCTCGACACCAAGAGGAGTAGCTGCTACACCTCGAAGTGCAAATAAGTGTGCAAAAGACAGAGAGTTAATCCATGTTCTAAAGGGTGCATATGGAATTCAACCAAGCAGAGACATGCACTTAATAATTTAATTTCTCTGCACTGTATTACACTATTGCACTTTCAACTTAAAATAGTGCAGATTCTATGTTAGCAATATGCACTCCTTGCTAGTTCTTTCATTGTGTTGTAGCTTGAATGTTATTATCTTTTGTAAGTCGCTTTGGATAAAAGCGTCTGCTAAATGCCTAAATGTAAATGTAAATGTACATAAAATCAGCATATCTGGTCACTGGCTAACGGACCAATGATGTCTGCGTTGGGAGAACCTACATCTACCACCCTAAGCCACACATCTCTTGCTGCACGGGCCGAGCATTTTCTGTGATTTCAGCTTCATTTACTGGCTTAAGACCTGAGAGCTTCCTTTGGTACTGCTTTCCTAGGAATGTTACTCGAGGCCCAGGTGCAACTCCTCACAGCATGCTCACATTTACATTTACATTTAGCAGACGCTTTTATCCAAAGCGACTTACAACTCGTCAACTATGAATTGTTCAGGGCCAGTCTCCTCTAGAGCAACTTAGGGTTAAGTGGCACAACGGTGGCAGCTGGGATTTGAACCCACAACTTTTCAGGCTACTTGCACGCTAGCCAGGTTCCTTAACCACTACGCTACCATTGCCCAACACAAGCAAATTCATTGCCGTGCAACAAGTGTTCCAGGTACACCACAGACTTCCTGGCTGCTCCCAGAGAAAACGGTGGCCCTGGCTGCAACTGGACACCTGCAATACTGAATGAGGGGCCATTCAAAGGTTTAACAGCAACATTCATTACCATTTCCCCAAGACTCAGAGAACACTAGAGTGGTCTAGAATTAATGACACATGGTAATGCAATGCCTTTTTAACCTTTTTTGACCCCCTCACTTTTTCCTGTGGACAGAGCACCCACAAGGGAAGGGATACTCGACTCTCACTATTAAGCAGCTGGTTGCTGGGGTATGTGCTGCAATGCTGATAAACTTGTGCAGGTGGTCCCAAAAAGCACCATATTGTCATTGGCAGTAGATACTGTGGCCTCAGCTGCCCCACCAGAGAGTTTTATTCCAAGTCACAGTTGCAATAGAACAGATCGCCTCTTCAAGTGCTTTGCTGTAGATAACCAGATTAAATTTTTGTCTCTAAATGAGTTTTTAATTGCACATGGTCATGTGAACAACGCAACTATCTTTCCTACTAGCTGCCCTCTGGCTGCTAATACTAGCTCCTCTCTTGGTGTTGTCTTCTGGCTGTGTTTCCTATGCATCCGGCAAAATCCCTGAGAAAAGGAACAAAGTAACTAAAGGCTTATACACCCTTTGATTACACGGAAATCACAGCTATGCTATTATAACTAGCGCAGTTATGTTATTATGACACATCTGTATAACTTGTTTTAATGAATGCAGTGTGTGTTGATCTTAACTAGTTTTATGTGTACATAATTTACAGTTCCTCTAAATAAGTGTCAGTGAAGTTGAGTAAGTACAAGTGTCCACTAGTCCCAGTGGTGACTAAATTGAACTACACCACAATGACTTCAAATGGCTATCCACACAGTGTTATGTAACAATGGGTGTATCCAAACATCCCCTGTATGCCCTACACCCTAAACCCTGCCATGAATCTGCCTTATGATTGGTTAATTCAGGCATTAGTGTTTAGGGTTAGGGAGGACAATAGGATTCAGTCACTGTGAATAAACCAGCTAATCAGTATGCAGCACATTAGTCTGAAAAGACATTCAGAGAAGCACTGGAGCACTGGGGGAAGGAACACAAAGGGTCCTGGGACAGGATTGACCTAATCACCTTCTTTCTCTTTCACACAGAGGCAACCTATTTCTGCTGCTCAGGCAAGGACCGACTCTGCACCCGAGAGTCTTTAAGCAGCTGAGTGGAGACAAGCTCCTTATGGGGGCCGAGATGATTACCGAAAATGATGGTCGCAGGGGCTGCCCAGTTCACTGCCTTCATAAAAATGAGATTAGATACCCCGATCTGGGGATGTAAGCTTAAGCCTACTGCTCCCTGTTGGGAAAGGTCCGGATATCCTCTTTGGAATAAAATGATTCATCTCACCACTGTCACAGGGTGTCACTGAAGAATGGGTTGTAGGCGGGTAGCCTATTTTCTGAACATAGTGACACACCGTCACTACTAATCTTAATTAATCATTTATACCTGCATAATAAGCTGCCACTGGTAGCCACAGATCATGTATCTGAATTTCTTAATTGCTTCCTAGAATTATGTTCTTAACTAACATGACTAATACTTGGACCTCTGTGCCAGCCTCTGAACTTTGAACATGACTCCCTGGCACACATTGATGACTGTCAGCATGTGTTGTTTTGATCCAGCTCACCTCTGAGTAGCGAGTCAAGCACAGTGACGTCGATGTTTTGAGCGGTGCGTTCTCTCTGCTCAACCGCCTGGCACAACTTCTGTGCGGCATCCACGATGCCCTGTCTGCCGTCCTGGGGAGACAGCACCTTCACCACCGCCTGGCATGACAACACTGCCAACACACACACAGATAACACACATGGGTCAGATATCAACATGCACCGCCTCAAACACACCCATCAGCTCCCTCCCACACAAACACCACCTCCTGGCACAACAGTGCAAACTATTCAGTGCAAAATACACATCACATGCAGAGGTAGGAGAGATTCAGCATACATGATCACACAGACACAATTAGCTGTAGCTATACTAACCACAAAGGCACAAATATTTTTTGCCTCATTTTTAAAAATTATTTTGTGGTGGCGTGTCCCATATGTAAATTCTACACAGTCTGGAATGTTGGAATACTGGGACATCCTCCAGCACAAATATAAAAAGCCCAACAAGGTAAAATAGAAACACATCAATACACACAGGACCCAAATATGTCTGCAGAAGACCTTTATCTCCAGAGCTCCTTTAACGCTTTAATCCTGATCATGACACTTTCATGAGCTTAACAGTTACTATGGCAGTCTGCAATCCCTAAGACTGTGGCAAAATCTTGAACGCTGTCAGTGAATTCTGAAGTAAGGAGATGAACAAGCCTCACTACTTCACTAGTGAGAGATATTAACCCAGAGTCCAGTACTGTAATGCACTGGTTCTCAAACTGTGGTCTGGGGACCCCCAGGGGTCCACAACACCTTGCCAGGGGGTCTGTGAAGTTTGCTACAAAGTAGCATCTTGCATTTAACAGTATAAATGGATAGAAGCCTATATTGTTAAATTTGAGTTGTGATTAAGTGGGGTCCTTGGAAATTTTTCTGCTCTGTGAGGGGTCCCCAGGTTCAATAAAGTTTGAGAAACCATGCCTAACTAACACATTAGAGAGATATTAACTCAGAGTCCAGCACTGTAATTCATTAGCCAAATTAACTCACTAGTCAAAGATGCTAACCCAGAGTCCAGCACTCTAGCAAAACGTAACACCTGGCAGGTAAGACCTCAATTGCAAAGGAGTCTCACATTTTTAGGTATTGGAAACACTGCCCTATCCCCATGTGCAAACATAGGTCATAAAAAAACTGACCCGCCTGAGATAAGATCACTCGCGCGCACACATACACATGTATGCATAGTGCATCATTTCCTGTCACTACATGTCAGAAACAGACAGAGAGAACAAAACTCAAAGCAAATTACTATTTTCTCTCAAACTCTCCACTTGGCACAAACTGGATGCCTTAAACTTTTAAATCAAAACTCAGAGCTCAGAGCTAAATCAGAGCTCCCCCTAATACACCTTCAGGAGGTAATTCCTTCATCTAATTACAAAACTATGACTACAGCCTTTTTAAGGTCCAAAAAGCTTTTCCAGACCCCTAAAAAAAATTTTCAGGCAGCACACAGTAGAGACAAACTGACGTCCTACTAATCCCCTCCTGCACTGAAAAAGTTGGCAAAGAAGACTAAGATGAATATATGACCTATGATCAATTTAGAGACGAAACAGCTGTGCAACATGGATGTTAGAGTAACAAAAGATACCCATTTAATTTCTTATGAAACACACACAGACACACACACACACACACCTCCGTATTGCTATACGGTCACACATCACTGATGATGATGTTTTCAGCTAAATAAGGATATAAGGATACTTTTTTGGCTTCATTCATTGTACCTTCAAACACCAAGATACTCTCAGTCATTAAATCAAGAGTATATCAACAACTAGCCTGGTAATAAAACCAGACCCTCATTTTAAACTTTCGTTTTGAGCATAGGGTCTGGACATTCAGTAGTGAGATTCAACTGCTTGTTAGAGGTGTTAAAAAGTTTAATAAGATTGGATCAGCCCCAGCTTGCCTTGACTGATAGCATTCTAACTCTGCATTCACAACGCCCCCCCCCCCCTTGTCATGCCTCCTGAGACAAGTTCAATGGGATCAGCCCAGCACTGTAGAGAGATGATAAGCGTCTGCTAAATGCCTAAATGTAAATGTAAATGATAATCAAGCAGAAGTGCTAGTAAGGTATAGTCAGGAACTGGATAGCCATGGAACTGGATTATATCAAGGCAGAAACAGCAGACTTTGCCTAAGGCCAAATTCTGACAACAAGCATAGATCTTGTGGCTTTGATGTACTGCACTGGAATAGGGAGCAAACACATGTAGGCTACTTATTGCCTACATGTGATTAAGTTTAATGTGATACTGTTTATTAAGGGCAGGATTCTGTTTCAGTTCAAGCATCTTAAAAAAGACCGTCAGGATGTTTGGTACCGTCCCAAGACAAGCAGGCGGGAATCTGCAAGCACACTTGTGAGCCAAAGCAGCCAGCTAACTAAACTCAGCTTTTCCAAAATATTTAGTGATTGCCTTGAAAAGAAGGGTGACAAACTTGTGTAGACACACACACACGCACGCACGCACGCGCACACACACATCGCCTAAGGCCATGCCTCCCGTATGTTTGGAATGTGAGGCTCAACAGACTGACTGGCTTTGGGCATGTCTCTTGTGTGCCAATAATATCCACAACAGAAGGAGTGGGGGATAACAAAATATAAACTATAGACATAAAAATAAATATATAAAGTATAAATATACAAAAGAGGCAAATAATGAATCAATCAATGAACCACCTGAGCAAGCTTTGACAGGCTCATACAACTGTCCCACACCCATATCCTTGAGAGAAACCTGTTTCCTCATATTAACCCAGTGCTTGACGTCCATTACAAAAAATGATCTCATTTCGGCATCACTGAGTGATTTAAAAAGAAAAAAAGTCAACTGATGACCTAGGTTAAATCCTACACCCACAAAAAGGATTTTTTGCATCCCATCAAGTATTTCCGGTGCAACCAGACTGGGGTTGTGACCATTCTCCTCCCCGCCTACTGAAGTGAGGATCTTTGAATCATCACTGAGGAAAGTACTAAGTTGATTTCACAACTTTGGTTCAATGCTTTGTGCAGTATTACTTTTCACCCAAATCAGATGTTTCATTGAAACAAAGTTATGCAAACTTCTGAAACTGTGGATGTTCTACAACTGATTTTAAATGAGTCGAAAATCGTGTAAAATGAGAAAAAAAATAAACAAACAGACAAATGCCTGTTGTGCCTTATTAGATACCCAATGCACTTTATCTTTATCAGAAGGGACCGAGTCACTGATTATCTGGTTAAGACATGGATGTATGTATTCTCACCTTGATGGTCCTGTTTGTCCCTGCCATTGCTTAAAAACTCCACTGAGTACTTAGACCCATCTGCCCCCAGCTGTTCCTGCTGTTGTTTAAGGATCTCCTCCATCAGCTGGGAGTTATTCCTCCTAAACACACCTAGATAGAGGGATAGAAAGAGAAAGAGAGAGCAAAAAAGAGAGAAAGAGAGAGACAGATGAAGGTTACAGGAATGATGGAGCGACACAGTGGGCGATAGGACAAAGCAGGGACAGATGGCAGAGAAATACAATTACAAGAATGCTAGTTGCAGGATATACATTAACAGATGAATGACATGAATGAAGCAATCCAGTAAAACAATTTACAATATATGGTGACCTGTTAAATGGTCAAACAGCAACTAGAAGCTGTAAGAAAAAAAAAACCTAATGTCCAACAGCCGAGGTTACTACACTACACCACTAAACTAGTTCCTATGTGTAGAAGGCAATATGCTTGGTAGTCAGGGAGACTTAGTCTTCTGAGCCATGATCCATACATCTGCACCCAGCTTAAAACTTGAACACATGCAAGCGTGGTCATGTAACTTAATGTTACAGTACACTCGGCTGAGACTCGCAGACTCAGGCACCTCTCCAGACATGATTAAATAACACCAGCAGTTCCATGACACTAAATTTATCTATACAAGCCCAAAATTAATACTACCAGACAGCAGTCACATTAAAAAGCAGAAGATGGGGACGATTCCACTTCACAACAAACTGTCTTTTCCTAGAATAGAGGAAATACAGACTCATAACAGAGCACGAGTTCAATACAGAAGTAAACTGCTTGCTTTTTGCCTTGTGATGGCACCATCCGAAGACAGATTGAAATCAAAACAAGTCATGACCACAAATTCACAGCAGAAGGAAATGTTGACCACTGACACAAACATGTAAGCTTTCATAGCTAAATCAAAAGACAAAACATTCTGTACCAAGGCCAGAGAATGGTGATTTCACTCATATGCCCATTTTTGTGCAAAGCCATTTTCCTCATACCAAAACTATACATACAAATATCAACCCTTCGCATTCTCTACTCCCAAATTGGACATCACCATCTCTTGTCACTGAAATAGTACTGGTCTTCCCATGGATATAAGGTTCTCTGCAATTCGACAAGACGCCTGGGGCTTGGTTGTGATAGATGAGTCAAATGAGACACAAGACGAACAGGAAGAATGATACGTCAACAGTTTAGTTGAGCCAAGAGCGCTCAAAGTTTCGAATGGTTATTATCCAACTTTGTATGCTATGTAATTCTGTGTCATAAACCACACAGCCTGAACAAATTAGAGGTTAGTAGTTTGCACACTCTATGCCCGAAAATAGAAGGCGTTAATGGCTTTCCCAGAGACCACACTGGAATATTATGTTAATACTTGAAGCCAATATTTCGCAGAGCATATGGCAGGCTGCACGTGATTGTCTTGGGACCATAACGTTGGTCTTTAGCTACACTGGGGACATAAGCAATGCGAGTTTTCACAGTTCGCCGAGATATTTAGCAAATAAAGACAACCTTACCTTGATTATCGTACACGCTAACATATGATATCCCGACTGCCATGCACCAGACAACGAGGTTAGCGATGTCCGAATATCGCGGTTCCTCTTCGGCTATCAATAAGCCTACATGTAGAGGTAGCTTTTCTAACGCCTTGCCATCCGCGCCAAAGCGAAAACGGCGACCGACACGTTTGCCAGTGGTCGGGGCTAGTTTTTTATGATTTGTGAAACCCAGTGCTATGGGTACAAGAAGAGCGGCTACAGCCCTTTTCCATATCCGTCCATTCCACTTCCAGAGATGGCTTCGGAACCAAGTGACTACCGTTCTATGGAGGTGCAGGAGGGCATGTAGAACCCGCCAGACGAAGTCGTATACCAGTGCCATAATGCAGTCCTTCAAACAGAGCCACGATTTACAGTAATCTTAAATAACCATTCCGTCGCATTCCAAGTCTTCGGGCAGCGGTCACACTAAGCTACCGGGTGAGATGCCATTTCTCTCACTGCCAACACTTCTTTTTGCCGGCTGCCATTTTTCTGTCCCAACCTTTACACTCTGAACTCGCAGCATTACATGGACCTATCTGATTGGACAGTAACCACACTATTTGATTACGACAGAGATACTTGGAACCCAGCTGACAGTCTCCCCCTAGAGGAAAGCTCACGACACGGTACTCATTTTTAAGATGCATATCGGTCTATCATCAAAATCGGATTTAAACATTTTTATTCAGACATTTAACAATTACCCAACACATTCACTTACATTTCATAGATGCATACCCACTGTAAGCTTTAAAAGATATTACACTGACTTCCTCATTTCAGTCATCTATAGTTATTCACAGAAACATGCAGGCAAACTAAGACCTGTGATGAATAATCTGCAAGATGATACTGTGATCACACATCATAGTCATAATATTCCTCATTCTCTGTCAATTCTTCTGGATCAGAGTCCTCTGCATCTTCTGTTGCATCCTTACATCTGTGCTGCTGTTCCAGCACAGATCCCCGCCAGAGTTCCCCCAGTGTGAGCGCAGGTTCCTCACACAGTTCCTCTCCGATCTCCACCTGACGCATCATCAGTGTATGCTTCACACGAAGCAGCTCACAGCTGCAATTCCAGGGGTTTCCTCCCAGGAACATCCTCTGCAGTCTGGGCAGGTGAGCCACCACACCAGGGCTGAGAGAGGACAGTCTGTTGTTCCGCAGATTCAAGACCTGCAGACGCTTAAGACTTGTCACGTCCTGTTGTCGAACTGTGCTGATGCGATTTTGCTTCAGGTCCAGACGAACTAATGTGTTAGGGAGCCTGAGTAGTGGCAGAGATATGAAAAGAACTGGGGTATATATCATAAGGTATGTTACTGCAGTACTTTTCTAGTCATTCAAGTTCAAAATATTGGTGTATTAGTGGACTCAATATAGAACGTAATGGCATGCTGAATGTTAGTTAAAAGCTATCAGAGCAAGATTTTTATGATATAATATTTTAAGATATACATTAAAATATAAATATGTCAGATGTTTTGCGTACCCTTCTGGAATGCTGATGAGGAAGTTCTGCTCCAAGGCCAGGTTAGTAAGTTGGAAGCAGTTCTTCAGAGCATTGGCCTCAAAATGCCTGATGGTGTTATTCTCCAGAAACAGATGTTTCAGGTGCCGCATCCCAGACAGGTGCTGGTGGGTCACCTCCTGCAAGGCATTCTGCCTACAGTCGAGTGTCACCAGCTTAGGAGCAAGCCTGCTGGGCAGGACCTTAAGCTGATTCCTTGATAGTTCCAGTGAGGTCAGGTTTGGCAAACGAAGGCCCCCATCGATTGACGAAACCCTGTTGGCTGAGACAGAAAGGAATGTGAGGTTTCTCAGTTGGGCCATGTCCCTGGTCCGAAGGGCCCGTATCTGGTTGTGCTCTAGGCTGAGGTGGAGCAGTGCCCTGGGGAGGTCATGAGGCACTCGCGTCAGAAGGTTCCCCAACAGTTGGAGGGTTCTAAGTGACTGCAGGGATGCAAAGAATACAGAGGACAGGGAGGAGATCCGGTTGCTGCCCATGCTCAACAGGTTCAGCTGTGGTAGCCGGAGAGCACCATTAACTGTCTCAATGCGGTTCCCATCCAAGTACAAGCACTCGAGTTTCACCAGGGCAGAGAGGGCGTTGGCTCGGAGGACGCTGATCATGTTACTCTGAAGGTCCAGCACTCGTAAATGATGGAGCCCCTCAAAGGCAACTCCCTGTAGAGCATGGATGTTATTGTGCCCCACACGAAGGACCTCTAGGCTGGATGGGAGACCACGTGGCACATGACGGAGCTTGTTCTTCTGTAGATCCAGAATGTGTAATGAAGGCTGTGCCTGGAAGGCTTTGACCTCCACAAGTTCCACTCCACAGGATGAGAGGTTCACCTCCTGCAGTTCTGATAGGTCTTTAAAGTCTCTAGCCTAAAAGTAAGTGTGTCAATATAAGCATTTAAAAATAAGAATAAGAAATGCAAATAAAGCAATTAAAAATTAGCAATTAAAAACAAGTAAAATGCTAATATGGTTGGCGTAATGAGTTCTGAGGGGCACGAAACATGAAAAGGAAATTAAAATTGTGCACTATGTGTTGTAAACCATGAAACACTTTTTGTTGCCAGATTCAACGATGAGTCACAACTTATAATCATCCTCAAGGATTTCAAATGATGGCCACTAACAATAAATAAAACACAATGCATTCACATGAAATAAACATTATAATTTTTCACAGTTTGAGCACTTAAAAAGTACTACATAATTACAAATAAATAATTTAAACAATTGATAGCCCATATGGTAAATGTATTACTCACTTAAGTTTGGAATTTCCAGAAAATGGATGCAGAAATAACATACCTTAACTTCCTTGATATGGTTGTAGGGTAAATTCAGTTTCGTTACATCTGATGATATGCCACTGGGGACCACCTGTATTCTGAAACACTGCACCGACTTTGTATGCTCACACACACATTTCTTTGGGCACACATGACTATATACACCGCTAAGGCTATGAAAGGCAACAGTGAACAACCACAACATCCACATCATGAGAAGTCTCTCCCATTAGACACAAACAGGGTGCAGCCTTCATGTGGATCTTTAGCACCTCTGTACTTAAATAGCTTAACACAGCAACAGCCAACCCAGGTCCAGGCTTCATTTGGAACAATAGGCTGAGATTTTATCTTGGTTAAAAACAACATTTGACATGGACAAGGAACCGGCATAAACGGTAATAGATTGTCTCTCTGTTTAGAAGAATGTGAGAAACTTGCTGATAAACAATTTACTGCCCATTCTCTCAGACAAATGCAATTTCCTGTGCTTCAGTACAATGCCCCCCACAGACTCTGAGTTCATTGATAAGTGTTCCCTGTGGTTTGCCACACAAGAAATCTAATTTGAACTGGCCAGCGCAAACAAAACTGTCTCACTTCAAAAGCAATGCTAAACAAAATTTGTGTGTCAATGTGGATCATATTTACAAATATTCACTAAATGTTTATTTTTGACATTACGTTTATTCTTGACAGTAACACATGCTTCATGCTGTCAGAATATGTAGGCTTTGAGTGCTTTTTCTTTCAAAAGGCTTCTTCTTTTGTTTTCAGGTCCAGAAATAAAGATACTTGCAACCGACACAAAATGGCAAATTTGTCTTTTGGGGCATTCAACACAGGGAAAGGGAAAGGGAAAAAGGCCTAAGTCAGTGGGAATAGTGGGAAAACAAGGAATGGGATAGAGAGCATAAGACCTAAACATAAACACAAAGGCTAAGCTCACATTAAAATGCAGGCTATATTTTAAACAAAAGACAGAAATCCAATGCCTTTATCGGACTTTCCATGCCAGCCATGCAGCCTAAGTCACCAAAAACTCTTTTGTCACACAGATACACCTAATGAAGTAAACTTTTAAATCTGTGCATTGTTCTTAAAATAATTCTTTATTCGCATGGAAAACAAAAAGTTGACAAATTACAGAAATTCATTAACAACACACAGACAATTGATTAATTTAGGCTATTTGATTTCCCTTATGTAAACCCATACGTTCCTCAGAGATTTTAAGGAACAAACTACATCTACTTTCGCGAATTATGTATATTATGCATAGACATTGTGCATAGGTATTATGTCCTCTACACACCTTGAACACTGAGATCTCATATTTCCAACTTAACAATTAGGAATTCGTGCAGTTGTTCGAGTAGAATGTGAATGCAGCCCCCGGTTCCTTTTACTGTTTATGCTTGCGATGCTTTCGGGAAACGGGAGTGTCGCAAGAACTTAGAGACAAAGATGGCGTTCCAAGCAACATCACTTTGGGTGGTTTCCTTTTTAATTTCATTGTCTTGTTTTGCCAGGGGAATTCTTACACAATACAGTTCGGTAAGAAATTCGTGAAATATCGTATCACGAAAAATGCTTGCTTGGTTGTGTTACTGTCACGTCTCAGTCATTTTAGCATCACGGTTAGCAACGATAGCATCCCAGCGGCTATGCTAATGTTAATGTGATATCGCAAGATAGTGGGAACGCTAGTCAGCTGGCTAGCAACATAATGCATGTAGTGATAACTTACTGCAATTTACAGTACAAATTTATGAGATGCAGGCAATAGGGTAGCATAACTTTGCGAGTCAGGTAAGAGCTGACTCGGACTACTGAGGATTTTATCAGGTAGCTAGCGGAAACGGCTAACGTTACTTACTTTAGCCAATATGTAGCTCGCTCAGTCTAACGGTAACGCTAGCTTGATTTATACAGCAATGCTGCTCACTGAAGCTTTGATCATGCTGTTGTTTTTCTGTCAGGAACATATTTTGCTGAACGTTACAACAGCTGCCGAGCACAATGAAACTACACAAAATGTACAAGTAAGTACGAAGTCATGACATCGTAATAATCACCATCAGTGTCGTTGCATTCCTGTTGGGTAATAGCTAGCAGGGTGAAGTTTAAACGGCGTAAAGTTTACACTCTGGTCTAAAGTAATCTGACTGTTCTCTTTTCAGATAAGATTAAACTTCAGTTTCGTGGCCAACCAGAGCTACATTAATGATATTCCTGTGGCGTCGGATGTAACCAGGCTACCCTGCCAAGCCTTACTTTGTAAGTACAGTCAAAGTAACCCTAACTTGTGACAATGTGTAGGCCACTGTGTCAGTCTTTGTGTTCTTTAATTGTAGTCATAAATTGCTACAACAATCAGTGAATTGTTTGCTTTTTGTCTGCTTCTCGATCAGTGGATGGCAACAACAGGAGCAACACAAATGGCTCTGGTCTTTATATGTCTTGTGTGATGCGGGTCCTGGTGGATCAGTTTCATCTGAAGAGTGATGGTGGGGAAGACGTGGTAGTTTTGGTGCTCAATGAGGAGGTCATCGAGTTGGAGGGGAAAGGGGTAAGCTTTCACTTAATGAATAGTTCATTAACATAGGAATGAAGCTGACACTTCATAAAGTCTCACACACCCCTGTAAAAACATAGCACAAAGACAGCAGGTGTGTGTTTAATCATTTTATTGTTGGCAAGAAGTAACTGCAGTCTTACCAGCGTTCAAAATGCCTAAGGACCTGTGATACTGATTCAGAGCTTTGCTGCAATGTATTCTCACAATGTTTCATTACATTTCTCCAGGTTCAACAGCAAGATGTGTGTGAGGTAAAACTAATGGTGACAGAAAATGTGGAGTCCCTCACACAGTTCATCAACATATATCCAATGTCGAAGAACAAACTGTTCTGGATGTCAAGAGAAGATGATATTGTCATGACTGATCTTTCCAAGAAAGGTGAACAGCACACTATCTCTGTCATTCATTGAAAAAGTCGTCTTTCATATGATTGTTTTAGCTTAAAGGAGAAATTTAGTGTGAATTAATCCTTGGCCCTGTTGTCTGAGGTCACAGAACGCTGTTGGAAGAAAAAAAAATTGATACAACATAGACTGAATATTGAACTGGCTGGTAACACTAACTGAATGGGGCACAGACACTAATTTTCAGTTTCATTTTCTTATGCGCTATTTAGTTAACATTAGTTGCTGTTTTGTTATTTGGTCTATGTTATATTAGATCTTTTCTTTGTTTTCCCTATCGCAGTACTACAAAGTTATGGATTGAGTCACATCGGAGTTCTCCTTTAAGCAAGACTAGTGATTAATTGCAGAGAAAATGGTTGTCACAATGTCAGTCCTCTTTTGTCCCCCCACTCCCACTCCTCAGCAGAGGACCAGGTTGTCCTGCACACCACTAGTCACTATCCATTTAAGCATGCCGAGACCACCCAAGAGGAGACTGCCGCCCCAGGCAAGCTCCCAGAGACCCCACTTCGGATGGACCCAGACCTGCTATATGACAGTGAGGAGAAGGAGGCTATATCAGATTACCTGCTGCCTGATTTACCTCCCAGAGTGTCTATGTCCTCATATAATGTAAGAAGGAACTCTGTTTTTTGGTTTGTTTTGTTTTTTTATTGCTGATTTTGATTTTGTTTTGATTGTGCTAGATTCCATGCCAACTCACTCTCACTGTTGCTCATTTTCAACGCCATCTTTGAACATCACTGGTAACATATTCATAGATAAATTGTAAATATATGGGAACAAATAAATAAAATAAAGTTTTTACTATTTTCTGAACAATTTAAAAGTTAATTTAAAGTTTCTACCTTCTCATTTTTGCCCTATGACTCATCTGTTTTTCCATTCTCATCATTTCTGTCTATATGCATTTGCTTTTGAAAACGGCAGTTCCTTTGGCAGATTTACTGGGATTAATGGACTTCTGTTTGTTTGTTTGTTTGTCTGTGTCTGCCAAGTCATGCATTGTGTTGCTTTATCTTGCCAGGCCATGTGCGAGTGGGTGGAGCAGCTGCGTGAGCGTCTGCGGTGCTTTTGGGCCGAGTCCCTGCCCGTCTTCTTCCTGGTCATGTGGGTGGTAGTGGTGGGCGTGGTGGGATCAGCGGTAATAGTGCGCGTGCTGGACCTTATCTTCCCTGCATGCGAGCACCCGTGAGTCCCTTTGTCTGTTTCGTCCAAAGATTTGATTCAGTTCAATTCAATTGTATTTATACAGCGCCTTTTACAATTGTATTGTCTCATGGCGCTTTACAGCAAGGAGCACCCAAGAGCAACAGGGGCAAGAAAAAACTCCCTTATGTTTGTCAGTCTTGGAAGAAACCTTGGGCAGATCCACAACTCTAACCCTGCTGTCAGGGGTCATCCAGGAAAAGTGCAATCAGTAGCAACCATGATAGACTACAAGCTGTCCATGGTTTTAGTTAAGCATCATAATATAAAGATGATTTCTCACTAGCTTTTTTTTTTTTTTAATTACACTTCTTTTTTATCTTACATTATCTTTCATTTATCTTGCACAAAAGGAAAAAAACAGATGAGATTCAAGGCTGCTTTAATAAGCTGTCAACACAACAAAAAATTGTAAACCTTGGGCAAATAATGAGAAATTTACAGAAATTAATACAGACTGTTTTAACAATAAAATCCAAAAAATCCTTGAATGTTCTGCTTAGTTCCCAAACTTCTTCTGGTATGCTAAGGTAGGATATAGACTTTTAAAATGGAAGCCCTGTGGGAACAGCCAATCGAACTCGTTGTGAAACAATCGAACGTTGTGCAATTGTGCAATGTTTTCCTTTCTTACTCCAGATAATATACACACCTCACCTCATTTATTTATGGTTTTTCTGTGCTTTTAGTGGAGTGTTCCATCTGAATCCTGCCACATTGATGCCAGAGGATGAGAAATGCACCCTGTTGGAGAACATTGAAGTACAAGTCGAGGAGAAGGAGAAAGAAGAGGAGGAAGAGAAGGAGGAGGAGGCTCAAGCAAAACAGCAAGCGTAGGAACAGCTATGGATCTTCCCACAGTGTCAGGTGGCATTTGTTTGGGGGTAAGCCAACGTTTCCCACTTCTGATGGCCAAAACCCACAGCTCTGCTTGGTTTTGGGTTTCAGTGAGCCCTCAAGACCAAACTCAAAGAAATCAAGCCAAGAGTTAACCCATTATTTCTCTAAATCAGTATGGTAACAGCACACAGTGGAGGGAGATGAACATTTGGTGGAAATCACTCATGGCCCGAGTTCTTCTCAATGGAAGGGGGCAGCAGGATTGGGAAACGCTGTGCTATAGGAAACCAATGACTTTGTTGTAGCACTTTAAAAAAAGAAAAAAAAAAGAACATGTATAGATTAACATTTTCCTCATTTATTTTCTTACCTGGAATTATGATCCTTTGTTTAAGACACAACTTGGAATGGTAAAATAACACTCAAAGAGTGACCTTTTTCAAACACTTCAGACATGAGACAGAGGCTGGGGTGTACTCAAATGATTGCTCGTCTGTGTTGTCATGAATTGGAGTCACGACTTGGCGATTAAGCCATGGAATGATTTAATCTGCTTCCCCTGCCTTTAATTCAGGTTTTAAATTAAGTACATTTGTGAGTAACATGCATTGGTGAATTTCTAAATCTTATGAATTATTGTTAAAGAGAATTGTGGTGGTATGAGAAGTAACTATAATGAGATGTGTGCATGTCTATTTCCAATTCATGACAAGCATTTTACATGATGTTAGTTATCACCAATGACCATACTTAAGCTGTAAAAAAAAAAAAAAAAAAAAAAAAGTCTAAATGGCTTAGCGAAGTTCATAATTTTAAGCTACAAATCATCTTGGTTCCGAAACCTTTTGCACCACAGTGTGAGCTGTAAAGAAACATGTGAGGGATTGTGAAATAATCTAGTGCTATAGTTTAAATATGCAGGGGGACCTCCCACTGACAACTGTGAAGTGGTCGCGCATCTCTGCTTTGTTATTTTATTGGTCATTGCATACTAGGTTTGTTTTTACAGTGGCTGTATATTTAAGTCAATGGTCTGTTCTGTTTATGCAAGTCATGGGTTAATAATCACAGTAGTTGCATCTTGCTGGCTTATGAACAGCTATGCATAGCCGTCATGCAGAGCAAGCACAGCATCACCAGTGATGCACTGAAGGCTCCAAGTCGAGGATTACACTGCAGGATGCGCTAGAATCTTTGCTCCTCGTTTTGTCTGCTTACTGCAGCATTATGTCAGATCCTGGCATTAATATTGACGTGTTAGTTTGATCATTGCATCTAGTTGTTACCTCCACTACGAAGGTCACGTGTGTCTCTGAAAAACCATACTGTATACTGCTGGTATGCTGATCTTCAATCCAGATCAGTCTATTAGTAATGCACAGTATTTCCTTTTTGGAATCAGCCCGTTTTGATTATCACTACACAAAGACTAGGGCTAATTTTCATGAAACTGTCATGTACATTGTGATAACTTTATTATTGTTTGTTTGTGTTTTTTTTTTTTTTTCATTAGTGGACTATTGGCCTTTGCAGATGTCCGCATTCTGAATGCAGATATCTGTATTCTTTTTTCTATGTTGAAATGGATGTCAGACACAGACTGGTGTTTGCTTAATACAGTAGCATTTACAGCCATTATTTCTCTGCTCTGTTGTCCCCTTGAGAATGTGCTGGATAAAGACGCTCCACTCATAACCATAAACAGATTGATTCAGTAGTGCTTCTATGGTGCCTTGTTTACTTTAGCTATGGTGTGTTGAAAGCATGTTAGCATGTTTTTTGGTGTTCTCCATATAAAGGTTGACACTTAACCCTGAACTCTGTATAATAAAATTGCTACTGTTTACCAAAACTGTGATTGCCTAATGTTTTCAGATTGTAGATTATTTCTCTCAAGGAACAACTTCTTTCAGTTACTTCCAAAAAGTTTCAATTTATTTAAAATTCGGTGTCACTTAATTAGGTTATCACGATTGTCCACATCTTGATAGTAATGAGATCTAGGACCCACCATCCAGTAGTGTTGCATGGAATCACAGACTGAGCTCCAGATCACGGTATTAAAAAGCACTGCTTGTGGACCTCTGACTCTCAAGTGCTTTGGCAGAAGAGTCCATGCTGGTTAAGTGCTCCTACATTAGACAACACAAGCTCTGGTCAGTGTCAAACAAAATCATCCAATTAATAATAACAGAATGTGCATAGGTCCATATTGTCCAAATAAAAGAAATCCATTGGTCAAAGTAAGGACATTTTTTTCTCAAGTCTCAATATCACTTTATATAGCTTATCAGATCATTGGCTGGCAGTTCAATGTGTCCTTGGCTGCATATTCTTCAACATTTACAGAATCTATGCTGAGAAAAGTGCTCCGTTTTTACTCTACGATCAGCTGCACTAAATGTCCAAATGGCCAAAAACTACAATTCAAAAACAAACTGGAAAAACAAAGTCTGGCTACAGACCCTTGAAAACTGGCAAACTATCAGGGTCCATAGGTAAAGTCCACGACACCATGACAACACCTTCAGTGTCTTCCCTGTCCGTTCATCAGAACAAGGCATGTCAATCCGTATTTTAAACTTCACGCATGTTGGGTTGGTACATCCCAAAATGCTTAGGGGTATGTTCATTAGAACCCCTTTAACTTGTAGCACTTCAGTTTCATTGACAAAGAGACCTTCCACTTCATCAACAGGATCCAAACTCGGCAATCCACTTCTCGTACTTTTCCAGGTCAGCCGCAGAGACGGACTTGGACACCTTCCTGAGCGCCGCCTCAAAGTCCTCCATGGTGGTGGGCATGTGCATCTCATCTCGGGAAATGTTCCTAATTTCCTCAGGTGTCAGGCCCTCGATCCGTCGCCTCATGGCCATCAGAGACGCATCCCTGTGCACAAAAAGAAATACTCACACAGTCAGCATCGTCTGTTAAGATTATGTTGTGTTGTGATTATCTAAGAATGGTGGTGTAGTTTACAGTTAATGGTTTCTCACGATATTATTCCTTGGAAAATAACTTTTAATTTCAATGTAAAACTTCAAAGTACTAAGCAGCATTAGCTTTTAAGTCACGATACATATCTTTCTTTTAATTACTTTACATGTACATCACAAAGCCCTTGACAATGATGCATAATTTGGTGCTATACATTAGCATCTGGGGGGGGTAGGAGTCTCACCTGCACACATTAGTGATATCTGCCCCTGAATATCCCTCCATCTGTTCTGCAATTTTGTCCATGTCCACATCATCAGCCAGCTCCAGCTCCTTCAGATTGATCTTTAGCAGATCTACTCTTCCTTTGGCTTAAGGCAGACATATTACATTAATTTCACGCATCTGTTAATATAACAAGTTGAGCAATGACATGCAAAACATTTGCAAAAGACTGAGCGTTAAGTCGTTGCACACTGGCTATTGGAATTACTCAAACAAGCCCAGTCTTAGTGCTAATACAGCAGCTCTGCATTCACATAACGAGCATTGTTTCCATTTAACTCTTACTTCATGGTTATTTGGTGTTTTAAATCTGCTCTGCTTCTGTTCTGTCCTGTGCAATTAAATATAGTAGAACAAACACACACACACGACAGCCATTTCAGTTGAGCATCCAAAGTGATGCAGTGGGTGACAGCAAGCCAAGAGCAATGTGAAAAACAACAACGAGAAGGTTGCAATTTACGTATTTCTACACCCCTTAATGTGCTGGCTCCTGGTCTACAGCCTATGCTGCTCTACAGACAAGTAAATGTCTACCTGAGGGCAAAGGGATGTAGATCCTTTTTTCCAGGCGTCGACGAAGAGCTTCATCGATGTCCCACGGGAAGTTAGTGGCAGCCAACACCATCACCATTTTGGAGGGGTCGTATTCCATTGCACCACCAACACCTGCAAGACCAAAGCCATGCTGTAAATTATTCATGTTTCTATGACTGTAAAACTGTTTTATTTGTACCTCTACAAGGATTTAGTCGAGTAGGTCAGTAAATCCAGTTCATCAAAACTAAACAAAAAATGAATGTTGGTTCCTTAATTTTGCTAAAAGATTTAAAACCCTCCAAAGTATCTGCAAAAGTATCTGTAGCCTCAGTACCGTCCATCTGGACCAATAGTTCGGCCTTAACCCTCCGGCTGGCCTCGTGTTCTTCTGAGGTTCCTCTGCGGCTGCATATGGAGTCAATCTCATCTATAAATATGGTGGTGGGGGCATAGAACCGAGCCTGAGAGGAAAAAAAAATGTAATTAATGACTTGGTCATCAGGATTCAGTCACGGTTTCTGTAAACACTTTTGCGGTATATCAAACACATCTATAGGTGGAAGGGTTCTACCATCCAAACAGAACCTAACTGCAACTAACTGCTTGTGTAAGGTAGTTTGACTGCTGTCTTAGCAATGGCATGCATAGCCTTTGTATACAGAATGAAGTAATCTCAAGAATGTGTATGACTCCAGGTGTTTTTCAGAACCAAGTACTTGTCAGAGTCCTCAAGTAAAGGGACTAAGTAGACATCTATTAAAAAAAAAAAAAAAAAAACGCAAAAATATCCCGTGGATATGTAAAAACGCATGCTTATTATTATTTTTATATTCTTTATTTTATATTTTTATGCATTTAGCAGACGCTTTTATCCAAAGCGACGTACATTTTGTCAACTATCAATTGTTCAGGGCCAGTCTCCCCTAGAGCAACTTAGGGTTAAGTGCCTTGCTCAGGGGCACAACGGTGGCAGCTGGGATTCGAACCTTCAACTTTTCATACTAATTTTTCACGCTAGCCAGGATCCTTATCCACTATGCTACCACTGCCCACATGCGGTAGCGCCCATCATTTACAGTAAACAGAGGTTTCAGTCACTGAACCGGCTAGCTTTAAAAACTCCGGTCAAAGTGGAGACCCCTGAAAACTCCGGCTTTAGACGCTACGTGTATATGAGGAAAACTCAGGAGGAAAAAGGAGTTTTAGCATTGTGACATGATAGCTCTCTAGTTAGCTTTCTATTTGTTTGACAGCCTGCCCAGGCTGCTGTTGAGCATGGTGTAAGCTGAATTATTTTCCAATGCGGGGAAGGAGACTATACCCGTTTTCATAAATACCCAGGTACGTGTAAACAAAGTCTAAATCCACCAACCATTTTGTTGTAAAAGATGACATGTTTCTAGACAGCTACAGCGACTTAAGACTAAACAACACATGAAAGTCAAAACTGCAGGGTCTGACTGTATGGACAGAGAAAGTGGACAAGTCCATTTACCATTTCAAACAGCAAGCGCACCAGTTTCTCTGATTCACCTCTGTACTTAGAGGTGAGCGTGGACGAGGAGACGTTGAAAAAGGTGGTTCTACACTCAGTGGCCACAGCTTTGGCAAGCAAAGTTTTCCCTGTTCCTGGTGGCCCTACCATCAACACTCCCTAAGAGCAGGGCAGAGAGGAAGGTGTCATGAACATACTAACAAAACCAAAGTGCCACTACTTTCTCTGTTTCAAAGAGGTATGGTCATACAATAACTAAAATGTACTTTAGGTTAAGAACTGTATGTTCTTCTTAATGCCATTACAGAGCGGATTTAGTAAATGACCAGTGTGAGCTGAGTCTGTACCTTCCATGGCCGCCTGATTCCTTTAAAAAATTCCGGCATCCACATGGGTAAGACAACAGCTTCTTTCAGAAGTTTCTTAGCTTCCTCCAGGTCTGCAATATCGTCCCTGCACAAACATTTTGATTTTGGACAGTTTTAAATTTACAAATACACAGACTTTTCAATGTACAGTTACCCTTATATTCTGTTGGAAAAGAACTGTACCATTTAACATTGGGGTTTTGAGATATTATGTCTCTTTCCAAAGAGTCCACCAGATCTTTGTCTTCCCCTCCCCTGTCAAACTTCTTCACCTCCGTTTCAGAGTTGTGCAATTTGTTCTGTGGGGAAAACAACAAGGATACTTATTTGTTTGCCTGACGGTGAGCTCCACTCCCAGTGGCAAAACTGGACAAACGAGTTTGTGACTTTGTATGTTTGTACAGACTATAGGAATATTTGGTCAACAAGGAGTGAGTGAGTCAGGTGTGTATGAGGAGTGAGTGACAGCGCTCAGTTCTACATGGCTTACATGGACAATACAATCATACAGTAAAAGACAGATCTATTTGATTTAATATAATAAATCAATAGATAAACACTACCCAAAAAAATTCAAACAAAAAAAAAAAAAAACAGCAGTGACATGCAAACTCAAGGCAGGCATCTTGACTGAAAACTAGCACCTGTCACATCATATTACGCGACACACTTAAAAGCACCTTGTCATCTCTGGACTTGTTGCCATTGTCCTTCTTCTCCTTTCCTTTGGCTGCTTTGGCCCCATCCCCGTTGGACCCTCGCGACACCTGATGGTGCTGGGCGCGGGGACCGGCGATCAGGCGCTTCTTGTGCTGTTTGTTGTCCTTGTATGGTGCTGGGGCCTTTCTCACAGGACATGGTGAGGACCTGATGAGATTAAAGCACAAGGAAAGAGAAAGAAAACAAAAATAACAAACCAATTTCAATAATTCACCTAACTGGTATTTAAACTGTACTAAAAAAATGTCCTTGAAGGTGGTTATTATTGCTTGAAATTGCATTAAATTATGCAATAGTCTTGTTAAGGATCGAATTTACAAAATCCTTCCTCTCAATTGGATCAACTCTACAGAGAGCCGAGAGAGAGAGAAAGAGAGAGAGAAGAGGGAAACACAATCACGAGGAACATGAGTGAAGTAGTAATCCTGCTCATATGACTCAACTATGAGGGTATTTCCTTCTGACAAAAACATTCTCTGGATGGAGGGTTTGTGTTGAGGTCTAAAGAACATTTGGCAGTCTGAGGTATTTTTTATATATCCTGCATACACTTCAAGGCCTGTACAAACACTATTGTGATTGTGGCCACATCAAGACAGAGCGACTAGTTTCAAATGCAAATAACGACACCCAAATGAAAAGTGTCACAATATTCAATATTCACAATCTTCAAGATCAAGCCAAACACAAACTTGTAAAGCTTGTGTCAAATAATTTTTAGACAGTTTTCACCAACCTTCTTTCTACTTGGACTGGCCAAATATCATTATCTTGATTAGTGTTAGTGGGCTTGGAAGGAGAGGAATCCAGTTGGAAACTCTCTAGAGTAGTCATGATTTCCCGTACATGCTTGTTCTCTTCATTTATCTCCTGCCAAACCTGCACAAGAACACATCTTTACAATTACAACCTAACAAAGCAATGAGGATATGCACCAACCTGTATTCATAACCCACAAATCACAAAGAAATCGAGATAATTAACTACATGAAGAATGCCGATTTCAAACACATTACCTGTTGCCATTTTTGCTGCAAGGCTGTATCCCTAACTGAGAAAAGGTACTTCTTGATCTGTTCGAGGACCCCTTGGTAACATACAGCAGCAGAGCTGTAATTTCCAAGTAAGGCATACTCCCGTGCAAGCTTGACGTTTTCACTTATCTCGAATAAACTCATTCTGATGAGGCACAGAGAACAGTTTAGTTAGTTTGGTGACATATGCCAAAAAACAAAAAGCGTCAACCACAATCAAGTCTTGACCAGGCATGTGAACTGCTGTAGTTATGTCGAAAAGTTACTGTGGCTAATTAGCCAACTTTCTAGCCTGCCCAAAAAATGATGATGCAGACGTCATCATACACCACTTTCGTCGGGCTTGATTTGTTCGACAGTTTCGCTAACGTTACATCGCTAACAAAATTGTTGGTGCTGTCTGGGAAACGAAAACAGCGTTTCTCAGACTAGTTGACAATAACAACAGACTAATGCTTTTCAACCTGTTGCTTGTAACAACTACACAAAGCTACCGTTGTACGCGGAAGGAACTGGGAAAAACAGCATCATGGTTTGCTAACGTGGAAGCTAGTTCGTTAACAAAAGTGCATTATTAAAAAAACTTACTTTTGGTTGTGTCGCAAAACATTAGTTTGAGCCTTTCAGAGGCGCGCACGTTTTCATCTAAATTTTTCCTCAACAAATTTTGCAAAACAGAGCTGGAACTTTTGCCTACACCATTGACGTTACACCCACTCCCAAAGTCTAGAAGTGCACCCCGCATCCGCTTTTGAAGGTTTGAAAGCAAGGCAGGCGTCATATCCTGTTTGATAACGACTTTAACCTTTGCGCTGTAAACCTTTATTTCCAGTACTGACTAAATTCCACTCTTGATAATCCCCTCAACCCTTAAAAACATTTAAATTAACGTGTCAAAAAACATTAAACATTTTGACAGTTCCATTGTTGGACAACGAAATGCAGACGTATGGTCATGAACCATAGCAGCAAATAAAATATCCTCGTTAATTATCCGACATAATTCTCTTGTTATAAAGCAGCATTTAGGAGTGGAGTAGTTCTTGCTACTAGAAGTTCCACTACGTTCAGACTTTATCCACGGCCCCCTGAATGTTGGAGATTTCCCCCCATTGTTACAGTATGTGTAGACCTTAATAGTAGATTTGAGTAAGCTTTGGCTCCTATGTCTTGGTCAGTTCTACGCAGACCAAAGCGTGCAATCAGTCTGCACCAAGCTATGGCATCAAGCTTAGGCTTCATTAAAACAACTTCTTAAGACTATAAAAGGTGCTAGAATTACCCTAATTGACCACATGGGGTCACTATGGTCCGTGTAACGTATATACGTATAACGTATAGTTATATTTGCAGAATTGACGTGAAAAAAAAAATGAAAAATGGGCTCAAAACTTCCATTATCCATCTTTCAGACTACTCAAATAAAAGGAAATAGATCATTTATGTTGTTTTTTTAATTTTTACTGCTGTTCGAGTTAGGGTTTTTTGAAATGGTAAATACTGAATTTGAAACTGATGAAAAAATGAGTCATTCCAATTTTCAGTTTCTGCGTCGTGGTTGAACTGAGCCATCCACGCAAGGGGATGTCCCAGGCATTGGGATGCCCTGTTTCAGGTGGCACCACTTGCCAGAGATGGATGGATATCAAGTTATCAAGTCCAGTACAGCTTATATTACACCAGGTGAGTTCGAGACGTACAGTAGTCCTATACCTACCCGACCGACTGAAGGCGATTGAGGACCGTTTAAATCCTCAGTCCCACTTAACCTGGCAGGTCAGGAGGGACCGCCTCGATGTTTAGGCTACATACCTTTACATAGCCTAACTTTCCACTTGCACTTTTGGCATATTGCTTGGCCTAGGCTACTCTTAAAGTTGTCGCACGGGTTAATATTTTTATGTTTTGGCGATATGAACATTACTAAAGGCTTTTTGAACCCTAGGCTAGGCAGGTTAGACCACAGTTGAAACGTATTAGTCCCTCGCACAATCAATTTCAGGATAGTGTTAAAGGTGGGTAAAGAGGTGATGTTTGTTGGGTGCAGCCATATGTCGCCGATATTTTGGTACTGTACTATGTAAGATTGAAACTGTACGGTTGATGAATTTACTAAAGGTGCGTAACCTCTACCCACTGCGAATGATCAAAAAAATCTCTACAAACATTGGCTACAAGCTATCAATGTTTAATAATAATTTCTCCCAAAGCTGATGATTTGCCTGCCATTGCTGTAGAGACGCAGAAGCCTTTGAATTATTACTGTGGCACGAGTAAGGTGATGAATGACCTCACCCTCACAGGCAAAGCGGCCATCAGCTGAACCGAAACCTCTGGGCCACAACGGACCTGTCCACGGTAACCCCCGGCGCTCGTAGTTTAGTCCAACTCCAAGCGCAAAAAGTGCCAATTTTTCATATGTTTCATGTAAAATCTTCAAATACCATAAAGCACTGCACGGACCCACTATTGTTCTATTTGTATAGAACTCTGATCTGTCTGGGAGGGAAAGTGGGCAAACTCTTCACATTTATTATTTTACTCTTCACAAGTTCTTAAGTATCACAACCAAAATCATTTGTGTTTGAAAAATGTTCACTCTAGTCATATCAGACAGAAGAGAGGCTTGAATCGCTAGAGGCCAGAGTAACAGCAGCATAAAAAAACTATAAATGACACGCCGATGTGGATGTCGATGTGGAACTTTTAATTCATTATCTTTGCTCTTATAAGCTGTTAAATATGAGGTGCCAAGTGTCACGGAGCTTATTTCGTGCACGAAATGGAGAAAATGATTTCTGGTGGTATATGTGAAGGAAAGATTCACGGTCATGATTTCATGCAGACAGCCTGCTGTTGCAATTGGTCTGTCTTTCGGCGCGCGTGCACTAGCACAGGCGTCCACGTATGATGCTGAGAGCTTGACGAGCGTTGCCAAGTCGCGCATGATTATAACACTGCGTTGGTCATTTACAGACTCTGTGGAGAGGTGTTGTATCGTGTTCTCTGTATTATAGAGCAGGAGAGACCAGGGGGAAAGCGACTTGAATCACGGAATATGGGCGCCCTTACACAACATCGGGCGGAAAGGTGAAAACCTCCTCCAGAGGTGAGTGGAACTTGAATCGAATAAGTCTGAAGATGTGCGGTAGAGCAAGCGATCTCTGGAATCTTTTACTCTAGGAAGACTGCTGAATAGCCCAAATTTCATCAGCGATATTGTGTCAGAATCTTGTGCATTTTAGAACGTCTGGTCGGATTTTTGCTGTATGATCACCTGTACTGCATAGGTGTATTTACGCTGCGTTTGGGATGATCTGGAATGCCAAATCTATAAATAGGAGATGAATAATAATCCAAGACAGAAAATCTGACCGCCCTCACACACAAGATTATTATGAGTTTAACCTGAATATTGTGATGCCAGCTGCATACATGCGGCCTTGGAGACGCAGTGAAACTCATTGAGAGGTTTCACTGCAGACATCGCAGAAAGTGCTGCTACATTATTTTACCGTATGTGTAGCCCTATGTGTTTTTGGTGATTATGATGATTGGATAAAGAGATCATTTGCACTGATATCAGTCCAATCTATGATAGCGTGTATCAGTATGGTGATATGGTGTTATATGGCGTGAATAAACAGGTAATGTCTGGAATTACGCACAAATAATTTAAAACTGAAAGTTAAAGGATCTTGAATGTTATGTACGATATTGAGCCTATTAAGTGCTTATGTGTGTGTCTGTGTGTTTGCATGCGTGTGTGGGCATATCTTTGTACGTGTATTTAGGACAGCTGATCACCGAGCAAGAAGTATCCAGCTGAACCTTACCAATTTTATTACAGGGATCATGGGTAATCTTGCTGCTAAGGATGGCTTTGGCCCCTCAGGTAACTAAAACTCAAGCAAAAAAAATCACTTATGCAAATATCTGCCCATATCGCTCAGCTACTAATAATTCAGCACATAACAACCAGATGAATATGACTCTGCTGGAGCATATACATTATCACACAGAGACACAGACACAGGTAGTATAAACAAAACAACTCAGAAGCCCAGAGAAGATTGTCTGCCTTTACTATAGTCTCATCTGTCCAGCTCAAGCTCTCTGTGTATTCTACCAGCTGACATGGTATCTCCCATCATAAGAGGAGGGGACAGCATAGCACAACGGCAGATTAGCCTACCTGTCCTTTGAATAGACCGGCAAAGCTTCTGTGCGTTTACATCTCTAAGGGACATTCCAGTATCTGTATTGAGTAGGAGGGATGCCAGGGGAACTCTGTCACTCACAGACTGGCCACTGCGGTAGCTTATGCTCTGCCAGTCAAACGATGAGTCAGCATACTTTGGTAGCTTTAAGAACGGGACGAGCAGTGAGGCACACGAGCTGCTTGGGAAAAAGAGGTTTGTTTAAGACAGAGTGAAGAAGAGAGAGAGAGAGGACTGCTAGATTAACTGCTAGTTGGACATGTAATGTCCTGCTGTAATGGATGTGTTTATCAACTGCGGTGTCTGTTTAGCAGTAAGTTGTGTGTGTACAGTGAGGCTGAGTGTGTTTTCATCCCACTGGCAGGACTTTCTTCGTATCAATAAAGGCAAGGTAAGCGTTTTGGGCACCAGCTTTGTTAGGCTTTAACATGCAAGTAAGCGAATACTCAAGATCTCTTTTTGGATCTTTATCTACTTCTCTGTCTAAACAGTTTGAATGTTTGAGTGCTTAAGCCTCAGTCATCTGTTGTTTTTTTTTTGTTTTTTTTATTCTGTTGCCGTGTCCTCTCAGTCCATGTCTGTTTCTGATCAGTCGGTCAACCATGTGATCTCCCCCCCTTCTGTTTTAGGATCGCATTTTGACTTCTTCCAGACCCCTCCCTCCTCCCCTAGTGCACCAGACCTGGCGGAGATGTCACTGCCGCGCCCCTCCCTCTCCTTCTCAGCACCGCCGTCACCCACAGAGACTGTGTCCGGGGTCATACCGGCAACCGCCCCCTTGAGCCAAGCTGAGGATGCCCTGCTGGCTGAAGAAGTGGCCGTCATGTCATCATTGGTGGAGCCTTGTGCAGACTTGGGGATTGGTTCCGTTCCTCTTGTCCAGTCAGAGATGGAGAGTCTGGTGGGGGCCGCATCTGGAAGCATCACTGGCGAGTGTCCAGATAGATTGATCACTGGTGCCATGGCAACAGGGGTTGTGCCCATGGAAGGTGTGGTCACGGAGGGAGTGGCCATGGCACTCTTACAGCTGTTGGAGCAGCAGAGAGCAGCACTGGGCATCTGCTCTGGGCAGGATGGAGTAGCCGAGGTCTTAGGTAAGACACACTGTCTCGCTGCGATCATCTACTTTCATCTCTATTTGTGACACACACACACACACACACACATAGTCATCATAGAGACAATATTGAAGCTATAGCCACTGAAATGAAATGGACTGTTTTCACAGGGGGCTTTTCTCAGGCAGGCCCCCTATCTCTCTATGTGTCACATATGTGTGAGTGTTCCTCTTTGTGTAGTCCCTGTGTGAACTTTAGTCGTGTGTGTGTGTGTGTAGGTGTGAGTAGCTGTGCATTTGTGTGTGTGTGTGTGTGTGTGTTTATCAGGTGTGCTAAAAAGACAGGTGATGGAGAGGGCAGAGTTCATAGAGGAGGTTCAGAGCCTCAAGAAGACACTTGAGGTCAGAGGTCATTTTACACTTCTCCACCACAGCATGGTGCTCACATGGACACACACACACACACACACACAAACACACGCACACAGCACATTATTCAACTGTGTACATGCACTGTGCCAAAAGTGTACAGTGATGGCGCACCTATGAAGTCGCCTTAAGTACACCAGTTCTACAAAAGTGACTTAAATGCAGGGCATTACATACATTGTGGGAGAAAGATTGGTAATTTGGGTGTTGCTACCAATGCAAACACCTATCCAACCAAGAGGATTAGTGCATAAAAACAAGTTTGAAGCAAACACTCACACGCACACACACTGTCTCACACACCCACAGGCTGAAAAACTAAACAGTCACCCTACAGTGGGTGAGACAGGAGTATTGATTTTTTTGTCTTAAATGTGTATTTGCATGTACTGCTAATAGAAAACCGCCGCTGTCTCTCATGTCAAGCTAACAGACTGAACAACATACCTGTTTTGCCTGACTGACCATTAAAGTGCAGTTTGCGATTCTAATGCAATGCACATTTGGTCAGAGTCAGCAAATTGCACCTTGCTGCCCTCTAGATGCCCTCTGAGTGTGCACACTCTGAAACCACTGATATTCATACACTCTCCTGGCTCTTTCAGTGAGAAATAAACATAAAGGCTATGTGTAAATATTTGCATTTTTGTGCATATTTTGTGCATATTTGTGTATGTTGAGTACTATGGGTTTAAGAACAGGGGCAGTCTTTTGTGCCCAAGAGGACATGATGCATTAGCAAATGAGCCTAAGTTGTGTGTGATTTCTCCTGTGTAGTCAGAGAGGAGCGAGTGGCTACAGTTCCAGTCCGACCTGCAGGTGGCGGTAGCGGTTGCTGACCGGCTTCGCATGGAGGCCGAGGAGAGTGCCCGGGAGCTGCGCCACAGCCAGCAGGAGGCTACAGAGCGCCTGGCAGCCACAAGGACACTTCTACGGCAGGCTGAGAGCAAGCTGGAGGCACTGAGGGCCCAACACACAGAGGTCTGCCAAAGACTGGAACAGGAGCAGCTCAAGGCCCAAAACAGGCCACTACAGCTGGACCAGAGCACTCAGACCAGCAGGGAGGAGGTGGAGACAGCAGACAGCAGGATGCCATCCAGGATACCTGTGCAGGAGAACAGCAGGAGAACAAGTGGAAGAGAGAAAGCAAAGGAAGAGGGAGATGGAGATGGAGAGGAAGATTGTAGAAAGACTGGCGAAGAGCCGGAGGTGAGAAGCGAGAGGAAGCCAGGGGAGGGGTCATCGGGTGAAGGAGAGATGAGGGCGGTAGGAAGGGGAGTGGTAGATTACGAGAGGAAGACTCTGCCAGGGGTCGGACTGAAGGATCCTCGGAAGATTGTCATGCTGTCCGAGAGGTCCAGGTGAGTGAAACTTGTGACATCTCATCTGCAGGTTATATTGAATTTAATGTGATATTATATTAATATTGTAATCAACAGTTATGATTTGTAATCACTGAAATTGTGTGAAAAAAATATACATTCTACATTATTATATTCTCTGTTCCTTCCTTCAGCTAAGCAAACAACTAAACTAAGCAAACATCCAAAGGTCCAGTAAAGCTCATTGGTAGGCTGTGCTATGCCTGGCCTAGAATAAGGGCCCCATTTTGTAGTTTTTACAGAACAGACATGCCCAGTCAAAGTTCACAGCTATACTGTAACTAACGGAAATTTGAGTAATTGTATACAAGAAATACAACAGTTTTGGAGGGAGTTAGTGGAGTATAAAGAGAAGCATGTTTGATGACCCAAAGATTAAGGAAGGGATAAAATACTGTCTGCCGGACAGCATTGGAATATAAGTCTCAACAGGCCAAATAGAACCCGACACAAAACAGAGGGGTTATGCTTCATCCTGAAGGGACTTACTGAACTTTTTTTTTGTTAGTGTTATGTCTGTCATGTTATGTTTTCTCCTCTAAAGTCTAACACAGGGGTCGGCAACTTTTTCTCTGTAAAGGGCCATTTTCGGTCAGAAATAGGGTGTGGTCCAATTTCTGGGGCTGCAAAAAAATAAAAAACTTCAATGTTCAAATATGGTAGCCCTAGTTTGCAATAAAGAATAAAAGCAATGGGTGATATAGGCCAACATGATATGGAACCTAAGGAGAAAAAACAGCTTTTAAAGCTGAAATGGAAAGACGCATTTTCTGTTCACATTTGTGCAAATGAAATTAATATCAGCACACCTTAAATAGAAAATAACTTAACCTGTTTTGTGTAAATAAAATAAAAATCAACTTTGAAATGATAACAGAGATCTTAAACCATTCATGAACTGTGACAATGAACTGTGTCACATCCTCCATGTCGATATTGATCATGGAATTTGCATGTTTCAGATGCAAGTTCGCTCTTTTGTGGTTATCTGTCTTTCTGGTTTAGATGTTTAGATATCTTTTTAGTCGGTTACATCCGCCAACTCCATCTCAAGGTCTCAAGGTCAACAGTGATGTATCAACAGCCAGTGGTGTGAAAGGGACAGAGTCTGAGGTGGAGATTCAAATATGCGTAGCCAGGATGTAACTTTATGTTGACAAAGAGAAAAGTTGTAGGGCTTTGTGATTTCTGTTCTATTTAATAGGATATGATCCATGTTTTATCCCATCCAGGAGCCTCTCTCGGCTGCCCCTCCCATCGGACCCCCCTCCTGGCCAGAGCGGTGTCACCCAGACGTCATCAGACACTAGCCAGGTGAGGCTGCTGGAATAAAGCGTGGAGCAGAAAAATATAAACAGCAATTGGATTCCTTTTGTTCATGGAAAAACGAGGAGGCAAAAAAAAGGAATGTGCGGCTGGGAAATAATCTGATTCTGCTGTGGAGGTTTACCATGAACAAACATTCCACAAAACATTTGAAGCAGCTTTGGCTGACTCACAGGCCATTTTTTTTCAGTTTGGCCATGAACTTTTAAGTGCTGGGAATAAGGTGTTTGTCAAAACAGATTTCACTCACGTCAGTTATGTATGTACGTGAAAGTAAACCAAGTTCCTTTCTCTAAACAGTATAAATCTAGCCAAATTGCTGGCCAGCCTCTCATAGCCGTGGTGGGTCTCTGTCCTCAGAGTCAAGGCCCAGGAAAAGACATAGGGAGAGGGAGGAAACTGGACCGACTCCTGCAACGCCAAGACAGCTGGTCCAGTTTTTACACAAGTAGGTGGTGTGCATGTTTGTGTGTGTTTGTTTGTTACTTATGGTGACTCCAATGAGCGTCATCACTGTATGCTTTTGGCACAGTGTATGTACAAAGGTGAATGGGCTGTGAATGTGAGTGTGGACACCAGTGTATGTGCTTGCATGAGTACTGTATGTGTAAGTGTGTGTGTGTGTGTGTGTGTGTGTTTTCAGGATGTCTGGGACTTTTTTTTCCTATTTGTGTGTACGTCACAGGTAAACCGGATGATGATCGAAGTGTTGATGTGTCGTCAGTGATCGTCAGTAAAATCAGGTGAGACTACTAAGATGCTGATGAGACGCACACACATGTAAACACAGACACACACACATTAAAGCTACCTCATTATCATTATTATTATTATTATTATTATTGTGTTTGGATTTTCCACTTTTACAAGTCATTTACGCTGAATTACTTGAAATCTTCTTCACATCCTGATCACAGCCAGTTAATTGAATCCTCTGGCATGGACATAAAAATACATGGAAAGGACAGGACTGTAAAAATCCCAACTATATGGTGCTATCAAACTCCTGTGTGACCCATGTGTGTGACCCATCTATTAAATTGTTTTTTTTTCTCTCAAGGATTTCATATCCCTTCTTTAATCAATGGCACAAAGAAGTTGTCCCATGTATCACCACCTTCCCAGTTTACCCCTATCTCATGGGAGCGCCCTCTGTCCTCCCTCAGCCATTGCACATCTCTGTTCATCTCAACATCTCTCTCTCTCTCTCCTCCCATCCTCACCCAAGGCCTGATGACAGCTTCAGTTTGCTGTTGCGTCGTCACGGCGGCTCCAGGAGGAACTCTCTCCTCCGCTGGTGTCAGAGACGAACTCAGGGCTACAAGGTGGGCTTCTGCACCTAATTAACCTTTAAACTGTTCACATTGTAATATCATATTTCCCTTATGAGCTTATTAAGAGGCCTATTTAAGAGTCAGTTTGTCTAAAATGTGTGCTTATGTTTTATTGTTTTTGCGGTAATGTACAGTGTTTTACTAGTTGCTTCTCAACTATGTGGGATTCTGTTGGCAGAACATTGACATCACAAACTTCAGTACCAGCTGGGAAGATGGCTTAGCCTTTTGTGCGATCTATCACACCTACCTTCCTACACATATTCCTTATAGCACACTAAACCCTGAAAATAAGGTAAATACACTCAGACATAAATTGGTCACATTAGCCTATACTCAGAAATACATGTATTGTATATATATATTGTGTATATATATATGTATTGTGTAATATATGCAGTTTATTTTTTTCCAGTTTCATATGTAAATTAAACAGACAGTTGAAAATAAATTACTGTATCTATTTTTAGAGGGAAAATCTGAATCTGGCATTTCAGACTGGAGAAAGCGTGGGAGTTACAGCTACGTTGGTATGTTGTGTTTAGTCAACTGCAAACCTTTACATAATTTGCTCTGCTGGGAACACTGTATGTATTTACCATTTGTATGTTTGTTTATTTATTAGGCAGTAGAAGAGATGTTGAGTGTGAGCGGACCAGACTGGCAAAGGGTTCTAGAGTATGTGGTGAGCATGTTCCGTCACTTTGAAATGTGACATGATGAGCCTGTTGTGAGACCCCTTCACATCTCCTGACTGGGCTTCCTTCAGCCAATCTCATATGTGTTATGTCATTCTTCTATGAAAGGAAAATCATGTTGTGTTGTACTTTGGAGCAGCCTACTGGCTCTGTGTGGGAACTGTCTAGTGTTGGCCAAAGTAAGACAAGCAAGCAAGGACTCTGTAAGACAAGCAAGCAAGGGCTCTGAAGTCAGAGACCTCTGCCTGAAGTAAAAGATACCCTACTCAACACAGCAAAGATGTTTCTTGAAGGCACTTTATATTGATGCATTGTGATGGTTCTGCATTTGTAAACAACACTAAGGAACTGTGGATTGTGGAAGTTACTTTGTCACTGTTCTAATGGATAAACATCTCACACAACCAAGAGCGGAAATATTCCCTCTTGTGAATGCAGAAAAAGACTATCAGTACCCCCAGAAAACACACAGATGCACTGTCTCATTAGAAGCTGTTATTTTTCTCTTTGTTGTAGAGCCATAGAGCAATATCGTATGCAATGTTAACCTGCCTTATTTTTTAAAATATATGTGGAAAACTATTCTAAGTCATGGCACAATGTATTACATCCTGTCCTGCAATCACATAATGCTGCTAATACAATGAAGTGAGGTATGAGCTTGTGATACAACATTCTGTGATGTATGGGAGAGTCAGGTTTGGGATGTATTTAAGGGAACTCGCTGTCTGTTCAGTAGGCTGCTTGCTAACCAGATGTGACGTTTTGTTTCTGTAGCTTATCACTTATAAGTTGTAGAGACTGTGATATGCTTTTGATGTTGTAGGTCTATTTCTGTTTCCTCTTTTTTATTAAAGGTCCATATGGCAGCAAATATAGCCATCAAGTCTTCAGTATAGACTCGGCTATTTGAACTCTGTTTTGATCCAATAACGAGTGCCATGTTGTTCCATCATAACTACGACAGATCTAGACTAAAGAAATAAACAAAATAGCATACGTTTGATAATCTATTTTATTAGAGATGTGTCAGTCCTGTGTCTTCCATCATACCAAATGGGACTTATCTGTGAAATTAGAAAAAGAGACATATGACTATTTTATTTACATGTTATTACGTTACCAATGCAAAGTAGACTTGCAAGAGCAAGGCTACTCACAACTCTGCTCGAAGTGTTTTCTCTCGACGACACGGGCACAGGGGTCGCGTTGCATCCAACTGGTCCGGTCCACTGACGGGGCTGCTTGCAGCGTGCCAATATCGTATGTGTTCCTAAGATGACGGTCGAAGTGCCTTCTCTCTGGTCGTTCCCAGAATTTGCTGTCACTCTCAATTCGACACCACGTCTCTCTCTGCACGTTTAATGCGTACAGTTCGTCTGTTTTAGAGCTTGCCATGGCCATATGACTGAACTGAGACGTTTAACTGCAACCTTCCAGTCGATTGCCAAAAGCAACCAGGTCAACTCGGAAATCTGAGAACGTGCGTCCCTAGCTACCACAGACTCTAGAGCAAACGGATAGCTGTCTAGAATCTTTGGTAGCAACAGTATCAGACCAATACTATCAAGACCTCAACCAGAGACGGTTTAAGTATGACGGTTTGACCTCAACCATATTTTTTCCCCCAAGGCAGATCAGACACTATTTTTATGCATTTTACAATAAATTATTTATTGCCGTTGGTTTTCAAACAAACCTTTATGCTAAATGTATGAGACATGGAATGGAAAAATTTGATACCCATTCACTTTGGTTAAGAACAAAGATTCTAGAGCGGAGTGCTCTAGAATCTTTGGTTAAGAGTGAAGTGTGTGATACCAGTTGTTACCAATATACATTTATTAAGCAATGATAGCCACAATCCTACTCATGTTCAAAATGTGTGGTTGTAGCCAAGCTGCCAACAGAACATGTAACAGATGAGAAGTATTTATACAATTTAAAAAAAACATACAGGCAAAAGTTGGCATTCATGCGTCTTCCTCATAACAGTAGGGCTGTGTGTGTGTGTGTTAGAAAAGGGCGTGAATATACTGTGTTTCCGCCACAGACAGGAAGGGTAAGACAAACATTAAAACAACTGAGTTAAAATGTCAATTAAACAGGAAAGGAGGGAGGATAATGATGTAAACACATAGTTATTTGGAATATTGGGAAACAAGCATCTCAAAACAGCGTAATCTTTTAACTTTTGGAGGGCTACGTGGTACAAAAAAAGAAAAAAATCTGAAACGTCATTACAACACAGTCGCATAACATGATCAATAAACAGCTCTAATTCCAACCTCTATGATGTTAGTTTTAATGAATAGTGGCCTTTTCCTTTAAATTATTTCAGCACATATCATAGAATCATTAGCCTGGACAATGGCATTTGTTTTGGTGTTGGCAAAAAGGGCAGTGGTCCCTCAGTGGTACTGAACTCCTGACAAATGCCATGGGAATGTCAGAAAATGTAGTGGGATCCTATGACATAAAAAAAAATCCTTTTGTAATGAAAAAATGCTATTGTGGTTTTTCCAGTGTCTAGGAGGCTGGGATGCCTCCTCCAATCGGAGGTGTTGAAAGAGGTGGGAGGAGGAGGGACTTAAGTTTGACAGACATAGCTGCGATTTCTGGGTCCTGTGTTTCATACATCTTCACCAACCTGGCAAATTTGAGGACACCTAGAAAAAAAAAAGACATCATTATCATGACTATGAACTGGAGCCAAAGACTCTAGAGGTTCATCAACCTTTACGGCACCTTTGAAAAAGCACAAACATAGTTAAAGGCATACCAGGCAATTTTTTATCTCTGGAGTTTGCTGATTTTTTGAAAAAATAGCAACGTTTTACATTCTCAACAATCCATGTGAATTTACTTGCAAAACAAAGA
Source organism: Tenualosa ilisha (assembly GCA_015244755.2). Classification (NCBI taxonomy): domain Eukaryota; kingdom Metazoa; phylum Chordata; class Actinopteri; order Clupeiformes; family Clupeidae; genus Tenualosa; species Tenualosa ilisha. The sequence continues at coordinate 562,943 of PYXC01000947.1, forward strand.
ATAAGAACCAGCTATGATCATTTTTGTGCGTTACATTGACTACCAAGCCAGTAATAAACGCGATTTCGATTGCATTCACTTTCAGTTTCGTATCTTCGACCGAGTGTTTCAGATCCTGCAAAAGTAGTAACTGCGAAACCTACGCAAGAGGCGGCTAAGAGAGCTTTCATTCATCTCATAATAAGCCATTTAATCATTGAAGTGACTGCGAAGCTGATAACTTGGCATAAAACATTGCCTACTGTGCCTTTAAATAAACTGATAATAATGTCTATTTTATCATACTAATATGATAATACTAATAATTAATACTAATGATTAAGCCCTCACCTACCCAACTTCCATGTGAATGTCTGTGCCACCTCTTTCCCACTGAAGTGTGAGAATATTTTCAGGAGTTGCGATGTGATATGATGTTGATGATATGATATGAAGACAGTTTATCTCTGCTTATTTTAGCCCATAGCGCTGTCTAAATACTACAGCTACTTGCTACAGCACTGCATTAGAAATCTCTCCAAAAGTTTAGGCTTTCTTCAACAATTTTTTTGGATTGCCAATCAGCGAACAAAGGGCTGTGGGCATGCCTATATTTTTTAAGTTCACAGAAAGTATCTGGCCACAAGGAAGGAAACGTACGCCAATTGAAGGATCCTAGATGCTTTGCACAAAGTGAACAATGTGAAAGTGTTTGGTACACCAGGTTACCGTCTAAGCAGATTGCAAGCTAGGTAAATAAGTAGGTTATTTTTAAACGCACACATGTAGTTTCTATAAAGTGTCAGGCATCTACCAAACATGACTTAACTTAGAACTCACTTTTGAAATTTCAAGGACTGAACTGACTGTTAGCGACAGCTAGTTAAATGTCAAATGATGAATGGGTACGTGCTGACAATAGTGATGTATCTTGCCACCTAAAATAATGTACTTTTGTTGATCAATTTAAACATGATGCGTCTTTGCTCCACTACACCACCAAGGCTATCTAACAGCATACACTGGTAGGGCATTATCACGCCTCTGTTTCGGGGACAGTATGAAGACTATCTCTGTAAGTCTCTGTACAAAAGGCTTTTTGCTTTGGTGTTACAAAGTTTGTTTTGGGGTTATAGAGAGATCAAGAAATCTTCTAAAAAATTATATTTCTGAACATCTGCTCAAGGACTTGGGATCCCACTTCTGATGCTCAAGCCCTTACCTTCACCCTCGTTGTTGAAGCCATAGGCCTTGATGACCTCCTGTTGGATCTGGGTAGCCACAGGGAGGACCAATTGCAGCATCTTGCCCATATCATTACAGGCGCTCTCCCTGGCTTCCTCCATTCGTGCTGCGTTCTCTGGCACAGAGAAGGCCTGGATCACCTCACTCAACACCACTGCACAAACACACACAAACAAATGAATCTCATTGCACTTCAGCAAGTTATTTCTGGACCACTCAGTGATCAATCATACTGTGCAACTGTCTTTTTTGTTGTTGTTTTTTGTTTTTTCAAAAGTCTTAATTATCGCAGCAGAGGTCTGGACGTTCTGATTGGTGGCCCTACCTCGGGCCTGTTCCACTGTCAGCGTGGGCTGCTGTGCAGGGGCTGCTGCCATTATGCTTCTATTGACCACTTCTATGTAGGAGAGAAGCTGTTCAACACCAAACCCAATGTATATTAAGAAGAAAATTAGTTTTGTTAAAAAAAGGAAACAGATTAATTTCTCTTCTTGACATTTAAATATATCTCAACAGGGATACACAAACTGAATAAGAAACAACATTTGAGGAATCAGCAAAAAAGCAAAACATAGCACTGGTAACATTCTGGCCATGTATGATCACGTTGAATTCAGAATTAAAGAGTCCATTTCTATCACCTCCTTACAGTCAAGTACTAATGTTCATGTATGAATTTAGCAAACGAGATAACCAAACAACATTACAGAACCAGAAACAAATGATGTTTGTGATTGCTGTCACTTTTTTCAGGTGAGTTTGGCTAACGTTACTTCTTGAATATTACATTAAGACAAATAAGCTCTTTTGGCACGACAATTTACAATCATAGAAAAATTAGTGCAATGGAAGCTTAAACATTTTAAACCCAAAACAGACCATTACCAATATAAATCGCAATGTTGGAGTCAAACAGTAGGGTACGTTGACAAAACAAATGTCGATGAGAGCAACGTCATGTCTTACCAAATATGACTTCTGTATTTCTGTATTATATGTTCAGCACAAGGTTCAGCTTTGGTTTACTATGGAAGATTGAAATGCTTGATATCTACAAAAAGCGCAAAGAATCCATTTCCAGCGAGCTCACCTATGTTTTCCGACGCTATCTAGAAATACTCCGTCAACTTCCGGCGCAAAACGCCGGGAGATTGTATCATAATAAAAGTAATTCTCGTCATCATCGGAATTTGAGGATCAGTGTTTCTGTCTAGATTTTCCCGATGACTGAAACATTAAGATTGCATATTTAAAAAAGAATTAAAGATGAATAATGTCATCCTTAAATTTACTCAGATATGCATTGTATCCTTTATTTTTTAATTGTTACTTAATAATAATATAGGTATAATAGGTATAGCCAAGTCTGAAATAGCCTACATGCAGCAATCCAGGCCTAATTTAAGCATAGGCTACTCTATCTCCAAATATTTACTCTGATATTTAATTTGAAATATGCCTATTTGATAGATTTTTGTTTTTCTATTCAGACTTATCCTAAATAGGCAAGTGCAATTATGGAAAAAAAACTGGACTTGGACTGGAAAGTGGAGTGCCAGTCGACCTAAGGTCAGGTCAGGTTAACAGCAGTGTGAGGTAAAAGATGACAGCTGAGCTTAATGACAGCTAACAAGCTGTGTCACATAGTTTGACTACACCCCTCCCCTTCTCCCTCCACACTAAACAATCCTGTCCTCACTCAACACCATTGCTCAGCAGCAGCACTAAACAAATCAGTAGCATCACTTAAACCCTGTGTACCAACACAAGTCCAAAATTCGTAAACAGGCTGATGTGTTCCAGACCCAGGATGTACTTCCTGGAAGAGTCATGAGGACCTTGAAAGATCATTTCAGGGTCACAGGGAAGTCCATGACCCCATATTTCTTAACTATCTAATCTCAGAGTTCCTGGGAACATACTGTAACATGCACTGGAAGACCACTTGATAATGAATAAAAATAAATAACTCTTTTCCTAAATCTGTTATAACCATCCCCAAAGCTGAATTGACATGTGCAATATCATATGCCAAATGCTTACTACTGTTGTTAATTGTTATATTTAAATCTTACAAGTTGCTTTGGATAAAAACTGTCTGCTAAATGCCAGAAATATGAACACATAGTCATTCCAGAGAAAATGAGTAATGATCATCTTAAGAGCAAATGAAATATGGTACAATATAATTTTGCAATAGTGTCATCTTCCCAGCAGATATTTCTTTGAGACTTTCAATCCCCTGGATTTACATCCTGAAATAAAATGTCCCACAGTCCAATGATCACCACAGTCTCAGTCTAAGAATAATTTGAAAGTTTCTCCTTCTAAGTAACATTTGGACTTTCTTTGCACAATTCCCCTGACTTGTAAACTAGTCGAAATGTCATTGTGCATTTTGAGAAGAAATGTGATTTTCATATTTGGATAGAACTGGTGAAAACTACTCTGGTTAACAATAAAGCAACATGTTGAATAATGAAGAAGAGCTCAGTGCTGTAGGGTCATTTCTCATATTATTCATAACCATGCTGTCACTGTGATGTTTTTATAAAACATTGAGTGCTCAAGTTATTTAAGGAGCTGCTGGGTCCCACCAGCTGATTATTTGTCTGAATTCCATAAATACTTTCCTTGTATCCTTGTCAGGGGACCACAGAGTTCCCATACAAGCATACTTTAATGAAAACATGCTGTAAATATACTAAAGAGAACCAACGCATTCAGTGCCATCAGCAATGAGATGGAAGGGTTTTCAATTTATGAAAAAATTGATGTTACACTAATTTCTTTCCCATAGGCGCATTTCACATTGTAGACTCAGTTTGAAAAAATAAAAAAAAACATGCCATGTTGATGATTTTTATGGATAATATCAGTCCATTGTTGACATGCCCCTCCTATTCTTAAGCCTACTGCAAGCTGTTAAATGTCAAAAAAGGTGACCAGACCTCTGAGATGAAAATTAGAGGTGGTAGCATAGTGGTTAAAGAACCTGGCTAACGTGCAAGTAGCCTGAAAAGTTGCTCTAGACGAGACCTGAACAATTGTTGACAAAATGCAAGTCGCTTTTGATAAAAGAGTCTGCTAAATGTATAATTAGGGATGTTTTTCTGAATTTTCCTTGGGAACCGGGGACATTCTTATTTCTAGTCAATATAATTAGAATATGTAATGTTTCAGCCTAAAACAATTGGGGACAAAGTGGTTTTTTTTTTTATTTTACCAGGGACAGGCCATCAAAAACAGGGACTGTTCCCAGACATCAGGGACATCTTGTCACTTATAGTAATCTCAGTGCTCTCACAGAACCTTCCTGTAATGATGTATAGAGTCTTCCTTTCCCACAGATGCCTACTGTTCTCCCTGCTGCTGAAATGGTCCAGCTGGTCAGCTGTGTTTGAGGCACCACTGTCCTGGACAGGACAAATGCCTGAGTCCTTTGCTAGACAAACCACATCTCTGACTTCTTGCTCCACAAGATGGCTGGGATTAGGGGCATTATGCAAGCAAAAAAATAAAAGTGTGGGCCTCTTCCTTGCCTCTCCAAAGTCTTTTTGGAAGATAAGTTTAAAATTTTAAATTTAAAGTCTGGGTGGGTATGCTTCTAGTGTCGGGTCACCCAAATGCCAAATCGGGATGACTTGGGAACAAACCTTGCTGGTTCTGATGGGTTGTGTTTCTGTCAGACCTCTCCCTCTCGCCAATATTGGCTCCAGCTTCACATGACACTCAGCTAAATATCTGTGTCTGCAACACTGCATGTGTTGATGTGCACGACAAGGCTCACATAGGCTTAGAGGCCGTGTTTGTTGTGTATTGTGTAAGCCCAGTTTCAAACTCAGCTCTTTTGCACAAACACATTCCTGGGCTTGTCCCTGTGAGTATGTCTCCATTTGATCAGCAAAGCTGCTTCATCCAGCTAACGTACACAAACACAAAACATGGATTGTTTAAGTGTTTCCCTCTCCCAAAGTCCCTGTGAGATCCTATATCTACTTACCTCTAGTTTCAGTAACACATAGATGATAACACTTTCCTTTTTTGAATTATTTATTACTTTTCAAACCAATGTTATATGTGACCAAGGCTAGAGTTTGAGTGACTTTGGAAACCAAGGCTCAACAATGCAAAAAAATATATATATGTACATTATATGATGTGATGGTCTTAAAAAGCACACACAATTATATAGTATGTTAATATTTTTACATCTGTTGTGAGAAAATTATTAAACTGTAAGACATAGGCAAGTGTTGTCTATAATCTGAGCCATGCTTCCTGTTAATGGAAGGTTGTATATATTTCAAAGACCCTCTGTTTATGACAAGCGTATCCACATAACCACTCTCAATAGCCTGTGCATGATGGCACTAGACACTAACTAACATGGGAACGTTCAATTCGAGCATTAATTAAACTAAACAATAGCGTAGACTTGCACTGCTGCCCCTGGAGTCCCTGTGTTGCGAATAGAAATATTTACGTTGGCAAGAAGCTGTTTGTTTTCCCTCTTTAACGGTGCTCACTGTTTGCATTCTCTGTCTGCCTGTTGTAAATGACCACTGTCTGCCGACTCTTCCAGCTAATCCGGGATGTAGGAAAGCTAAAAAGTCAAAAGGTACACACAGTAATTTTAGCCTTGACTTCTATGCTGTTGGGAGTCTTTTCCATCTTGTGTGGCAAAGGTGCCTGTCTCAGTGGACATCTGATTAAAACATGCCAAACATAAAGAACTTTTAGTTGCAACATAAAGATCAAGTCGAGTCACATAGATTTTTTTCTCTTTGAGCATTTGTTGTTGCACTGACTATGAGTTTGATGCCAGTTAGCGTAAGTTCGTCAGTGTGTTATGCACACACACATACACACACAGAGCTCAAAGACTATTACTGAGAAACCAAGGCTAATTTATATTCAAAGCCTCCGAACATGGAAAAAAGCCTTAGGCATTGTGAGTCAGAGTCCAAGTCAAGTGCACAGAAAGAATAATCCAATTTATAATGGCTTGAGTCTCCCACATCAGGCCTTTTCCTCTCTCGTTCACTCTTTCTGGGGGTAAGATAACTAAATCATACCTAAGTCACGGAATTACTGAAACAAACCAGACCCACAGCACGACCAGGTAGCCTGAGGCCAGACAGGAATCAAAAGGCTTAAGTGTTATTTCAATTTCATAACAAAAAGCACAGAATTGCATGAAAGGCCTGGGAATTTAATTAAGCTCGTTTGCAGGAAAGAGGAAGATGGGAAGGAGGAGAAAGAAGGAAAAGAAGTAGAAGAGAAAAGAGAAGAAATCTGCCGTGTTCAAGTGAGGATCTCTTCAAGCTGACACTGACAGTTTGAGTGCCCCTCCACATAAGGCCTGAAGGACCGGCTGAGTCTCGATATAAACACTGTTAAGAGCGTTGACAGACAAACAGAACGTAGAGAATTACTCTCACCTTATAAGGAACCCTCTCCTCAGTTGCCCAGCTAAAGACATAAAAGAGTCATTAACAAATCCCTGAGACATGGATAGTATTGAGTTTGTGTGTCTACTGTGAGCAAATCCATGGTGATGATGGTGTGCTGGACTTGATTTTGCTGGCATTTGTTATCATTTGACAGACATAATATTCTATCTCTGTGGTTTACTAATTCACTTAATTAAATGTGTGTTAGTTGCCATGGGCATGTCAGTGTCATGTTCATTCTGACATGCTATCTCTTTCCTCTCTCTTCAAGAACTCTTTCCTTCAGTATGTCTTAAACTTGCATCATAATCCCCATCTTTCTCCAATTATACTTTACTGTGTTGTATTATTTTGCTGAAATAATTCACCAATTTACTGCAGGCATCATGTCTGCATTACTTCTTCTTTAACTATGTTTAAATGAAATTGCACTAATATTTAGCGTATGAAAAAGCTCAGAAGGTTCCTGTAAGAAAAAGCATAATAGAGAAACAGAAAAACAAAGTCGATGCCTTTGTGAATTCCCAATAATTTCACATCTCGAACATAGTAGGCTACGAAATCCATAGTGGTTTGAGTTTCTAAACTCTGAAATCTCCACAGTGGTATGTTATGACATTGCTGATAACCATCTGGGAAAGTCCTACATCCCGACACCAACAACAACAACATCCCAAGATATTTTTAACCTTTTGTAAGAAAACAGTAATGGAAATTAAGTTATTGGTTTTCAGAACATACCACACTATTCTACTGGGAGGCAAGTAAAAGTCCTGAATTTGGTGACTTGATTACCACAGTTTTTTTTATTCATATTTTGACAGTGTACAGGGAAATCAGTTCTACAGTGTAATTCAGCTGGCCTAAATCTTTTTCAAGAGTTTATTCTTATAACAGTAGCTTTAAACTGATTCCTGTTTCCTTGTGTATATGGAAATAATTACTATATTTTCAGTCACATTTATCTAAAGTAGAAAATGTAGATAACTGTTTGAATAAGCTTATTACTGGAGGCATCATACTATCATCATTGCTGTGATAGTGAATTTATACAGCAATATACAATGACATTCTCTTCCTGTCAATGCATTCATGACGGATCTCCACTCGTTCTTGAAATTATAGTTTTAGTATTTTCAGATCATTCTGTTCTGGGTTCTGTTGAGCGATCACATTTGGTGACCCCCCCAGTCAGAGGAGTGTAGGACCACAGCTTTGCCCACATGTCTGCACTCTGACCAAACCTGACGAAAGGACATCCCTTGATCTGATCAGACCATCCACAGTGAGTGGCCCTCCAGTGGGCCACACTGTGCACCGTGTTTGACTATCCAAGCTCCACATCAAGTCCTCCCGTCACTGGCAGATGGTGCAAGAGGTGTGAGCTGGCAGCTTGCAAGTGTCCACTGGGGTGTCGAGCCTGATGGGCCTGGTTCTGTGGATTGTCCGCTCAACACTCGCCAGTGTCTGCTGCTGCTGTTGCCGGCACAGCTTTCCCCACAGGAAGCGCAAGACGGAGGGGCTGAGGATGATAAACACCCAGGGGTCCACAATGGAGTTGAAGGAGAGCAGACGGAGCATCTGGAGGTCTTGCTTATGGCAGGTTCCAGTTCGGAAGAAGTTCATGTACACCTGAATCTGAAATGAACACCACACAAACCACACACAATCAGTAGGCTACTCCCAATAGGCCTACTGGTCACAATTTAAAAAAACATTGAGCAGTCAGCTTTACAATTATTTACAATTTATTGCCAGCAGGAGTAGATGTTTTTGGTGAGAGCTAAAGCTAAACTTATTCCATTTCCAAACTAATCCAAATGTATGAATAAATATTAACATATCAAATAAGTTCTGGGTTGACTGACAAGAAGAGTAAATTAATAAGTAGTCTAAATTGTAAAAATGAATGGACTTACCACAAGTGGAAGAGAAAAGACGACAAAACAAACAGTCATCACCACGAGGAGGACAAGATGCTCAACTTCCTTAGAGATGGAGTCATATCTTTTATGCCCTCGCGGTCCTCGAAACGATCCACGATTGTGTTTTCTTCTACGGTACATGCCAAACAGATGGTAGCCGACAGATGCGTTGCAAAGCACGGTGCACACTATCATTACGAGCATCGCTGAAGCGTAGGTTCCCGCGTAAATTCGACCTAGACTCTCTTTAGGATGCATGTCAAAGAAGCACCACGTACCTGGACTATACAATCTATACTCTCCCACACCAGCGAAAGGTAGCGTACAGAATGCAAATCCAACTAGGTAGATCGCAGGAATTGTGAAGTATCCGCATCGTTTCGTTAAGTACTTCTCGTAAAAGTACGCGTGTCCGATGGAGAGCCAACGTTCTACAGCCATGGCCAGTAGAATTGACAGAGTGGACAGGCTGAAAAATGTCATGCTGAAGCCGAAGTGGTTGCACAGAGCTTTTCCACCTATCGCTTCCAGGCTCGCCTTCTTCACGTATGCGGTAAGAACTAACGGACTCACAGCAAGAGTTCCGAGTAAATCTGTGAGAACCAGAGCAGTAACCAAAACGTGAAAAAGTGAGCTTCTTTTTCTCCATCGTCGTATTTCCAGCAAAAACAGCGCAAAAATGTTCCCAAGGACCCCTGCTGCGAACATGGTCGCGGAAACCTCTGGAGTCCCTGGATTGTCAGCATCGAGGTATTTGCAGGGTGTTTCTGAACTATTTGGTTGTGCCATCTGTTTTTGGACCTTTTCACTTTATTTCAGTTCACAAGTCGATAACAACAATTTAAAAGGGAAGCCGACCTTAGGAACGAACAAAATATTGTGCTTTCTCGGCGTGTGTTCACGGTACACGTGTGTACTAAAGCGTCCAGATGTTCGTGCGCTCCCGAACGCAACAGTGTACGGAGTGCACACACGCGCTCTCAGACAAATAGAAGCAGTGATTCAGCTCATCGCAATTTGTGATCATGACGTCAGTTTGCCAGTCAAAAGATGGTCATGATGTAAAAACAATAGCGCGTTCATCATATTAATTATTGTATCCCTACTTTAATTATGTAATTATCTGTAATGAATATAACGCAAAAATACATTTAGTAAGAATTCAGAATTTAGTAAGATTCCCTCACCGGATCAAAAGAGTAGGCTGTCAACTGTATTTTACAGTCTGTTCTTTACCCCTCATGTTTTGGTGAGCAAAATACAATTGTTCAACAATGGTTTATAAGGGCAGTTCAAGTTTCATGTTTTAAGAATAGCCTGCGGTTATTGTTGCGTTATTACAGTCCTTGTAAGGCCGGTTAGCTCAGTTGGTTAGAGCGTGGTGCTAATAACGCCAAGGTCGCGGGTTCGATCCCCGTACGGGCCATTACACGTTTTTAAGAGGAAGAAGTCTTGCTAAAACCACTTTCACCACCATTACTATTTAATCTGTGCTCAATGTAATTCATGAAATTTATATAGATAGATACTGATTGATTCCAAAGTTGATATAGAATGGTGTTGTGGATACTAATGAGTTCATATGTAGTTTGTCTGCATAGGTAGGTGCGTGAGATGTATGGATGTATGATGTATGAGATATATGGGCCGATGTTAAAATCATTACCAAATAGCATAATCCAAACGTGTTATTTTTGCTCTTTGTAATACATAACCCCCTTGGAGGGATTGATATGACAGATGTGCTTACAATCTTCAATGTTCTTGGTGCTGGGCCAGAGGTCATGTAAGCTACTGGTTAGGAGCTTCCTGTCTGGAGTTATTGCTACTGAGGAAGTCCTGAAGAAATCAGAGCAGCTTCATCTAAAGAGGCTTTGTATTTCTGGGTCAAGCACCAGAGTCTATTTCCAGTAAACAAACTATTCCCTAAAAATGACCCCCCATGCTTGTCCTTGTCATGCTGGTCCTTGACAGCTTCCAAAGGGATCGTCAGCTTTTACTGACCTACTAGTTCAGTGGGGCAAGAGTGAGGATTGTTGATGTTTCTGTTGCTGTGTTATGTGCCAGACATAAACTGTACCTTTTTAAATTATTCAACCTGTGACTATAGTCTATGCACACACCATATTTTCTCCTACACATATGCAAGTTACTCACCTACCAGAATTTTACCTTCTCAGATATTTGTAGCTAGTTAGTTAGTTAGGCTACATGGTCATGTGAGGTGGGATTAATGCATCTGTTGTTTCTGTGAGCATCCCATGCAATTAATAATGAAATCAGACCATACACACAGGAAAACCCACGCAGTTCCTAGGAATCCATATACGAGGGTGACTGTAGAGCAGAGTGCAAGCATCTCTGACGTCAGTATGGCATGATGCCCAGCGGATGGGCCTATGTCCCTGTATCATCTCTGTGCACTTGCTGAACTGTATGATAATTAATACAAGAAATAAAGCAGAGCTGTGAAAGATAACCATGCTGTCAGCAGCAGAAAAGAGGACCCTTAGCAGACTGATATCTATACTGGACAATGACCATCACACCCCCTCCCCCTCCCCTCCCCTCCCTCCCATTCTATGACAAAATCTTCAGTTTTTACTCTTTTCTATATATCAAAGACTGAACTATTTTTTTTATAATGTCTGGCCTACTTATACTTATATACATGTAGTTATACACTACCTAGAACAGAATCTGCACTGGAAATGTACTTGCACTGACACTTTTGCACTAAGCATCCTCTCGCACATTCCACATTCTCTGTATTTTTATAATGTATGTATGTCATTATGTGTATGCCATTGTGTGGAAGAGTAAGGATACCAGAATTTCCTACGGGATAATAAAAGTATCTATCTATCTATCGATCTATCTATCTATTGATCTATCGATCTATCTAAAACCTTTGCACTGTTACAAACACAGTGGCCCTTGAGTAAACCCAGGGTGACATGTATAACAGGTCTTTTTTGCAGGAGACATACATGGACATACACATTATACTGTATGCAATATCCATATTGACATATTATAGCCTGTCTTTGAATGGATGCATATATAGTTTGAGTTTACACTGTGTCCTACAATAGAAATCCAACCATGAATGCTCAAAAAATTAGCAACAAAACATTCTTCATTAACATTGTACCAGAGTAAAAAATGAGCCTGTTTCAATTTCTGCAATATAGATGTGCTTTACAAATTTATATAGGCTACCCATATTTATATACTCTGTATATGCCATAGTTTTGGGGCGCTTAGCACTGCAGAGAAAAAAACTTTTCTTACTGGAGGTAAGCGTATTGTCATAAAGCTGTTACCTATATTTGTATTTATAATGTTGTTATTTAAGTTGAGCATACCAAGGTCTATGACTTGTAGGATGGTTATGAGTATTACTACTACGTGAAGTTTCAGATATCTTGTAAAAGTTGTAAATGTATTTTTGAGTAAACTTTCAGACTACGTTGAACAAACTGTGAGCCAGTATTTGCTAGTGCACTAAACTGAATGGCTTGCCCACTGTTATTTCATTTCGTAGTATTAACTTTGGATGGTGATATTGTCTCCTTCTTATGGCTTCCACTTTCAATACACATTTACAACATGATGCACCATACAGGAAGTTATAGTCTTATTTGGTTTGTAGAATTGTGTGTGTGTGTTTATGACTTTCCCCACACAACATAGGTGGATGTCACTGAACATTAGCCATTTGGCGTCAGTGGACATATTCCATAAAATCTGTGTGTACTATTGGCTATGTTTTAGTATGAAAACAGATCACTTTTCCCCAGGGATCCCGTGACTCGTAGTAGCCTAAAAGTTTTTAGCAGAGGGCAGACAGTCTGTGGTCCCATGATTAATTTTTTATGATATTCCAGATACTCCCACCCTCTCCCAGTGACCCAGGTCATCTCTGGTCTTCACTAGAGACCTGAGACTCTCTACTCTACAGTTTTACAGAAAGACTACATTCCCAAGAGTCCTTCCAAGAGCCACTTCCTCTCTGCACAGAGTTTGTGTCATGAGCTTGTTTTGCGGAAGTATACATATGGATGGACTGGACTTTAGTCATGCACTTACATAACAGTGTCAAGATTTCCCCTCTGTCTTGAGTCAGCCTATGATGTCACTATGGTGTGGTTCGGAGGGAAAATTGGGAAAGTCTGGAAACCAGATAGGTCAAGATTGAGAGTCCTGTAATCATTGAGACAATGTTCTGTGATCACTTTTTCAGTGTGGTCAGCTCAAAAGCCACTAATTTTTCCAGTAAGTGTTCAAAAGGGAACCCACCCAGACCACAGATGACGTGTCATGAATTTACTATGCTGTACAAAGTGTGTCTGTTTACTGTTTACCATGACATGGAAAAAGACAAATAACTTCATGATGGCAAATGATCTCATTAAAATGTGTTTCTTTGCTTATGTTTGATAATGAATCTGATTATGAATTCTAATGGCAAGATTCATTCTACTGTTTGTTATACCTTTTTTTCATTTGGGCTCTGGCCTGAATAGATAATGGCAGACAAACAGAGAGCATAAGAAGAGGCGTGCTGTTGTTTGCATTTACATGTGACTGACTGTTCACATGTTGTCCTCTTAATTGTTACCATTCATTCTCCAAGGTCTTCTCACGGTCCTCTTACCAGCAAGAGGACCACAACCATCTAACTCATCGCCACTCCCACAACACATCCAGAGAAATAAGGTAAATATACCCACCACCACCCTAACAATTTTGTCAGCTTTGTCAGCATTGGTAACACTATGTGGGCTTCTGACTTCCTGTTATTAGAGTGAATTTTTATTTGACCATTTTTGTCTGAAGTTTCCTCCTCAGATTGAAATGGCAGACTGTAAGACAATGTGGAAATGCAAAATCCTGCTGGCTATAAGAACTATTTTAATTGGTGTGAAGGTGTTTAAAAGGGAAATCTAAATTTACGAGTAGTATGAATCATTCTGAGCTGAACTGTAACACACACAAGCCCCAAACTCTTCAGCAGGTGTCAGCACAACAGCTACACTATCTCTAAAGCTGCTTCCACATTGCCCTGACAAACTCCAACTAACTCCAACATTCTAAAGTTGGAAGCTGTCAGGATTTGTCAGTTGGCAGTCTTTAGAATGTTCACAAAACCAACTGCCAGTCCACACTGACCAGACTGCAACTGACAAGACTGACTTTCACCACCTAGTAACATGGATGTTGAGACTGAGAGTATACTGAATGTGGCCCAGGTAATTTTGGTCTACCTGGCCTATAAAGCTGCTGTACGTGTAAAACAGAAACAGCAATCAAGGCGAACCAGGAGGAGATTGTGGCATAAACCTTGGATTTTGCGTCGTGAAAGATAAGGGGCCTATCCCAATTTATGTAGAGAGCTTCAGTATGAAGATGCAACAGCTTTTGTCAACTTTGCCTGCTTTGCACCTCAAGCTTTTGAGGAGTTACTCTCTAGGGTCACTCCATTAATTGCCAGGAGAAACACGAATTTCAGAGACTGCATTTCTCCTGGGGAGCGCTTAATGGTGACCCTAAGATTCTTGGCAACAGGTAAGATACTACAATGTCTACCAATCCATTACAATAGGTCTCCAATTTAAGTGAAGAACATGGTTGTAAAGGTGTGTTGCTTTGCGGGTGAGACCTTCCAAAGCTTGTCATACCAATTCCGGATTGGTTGTTCAACTATTCGTGAAATTGTCCCTGAAACCTGCATGGCTATCCATCAAGTTTTATGTGAAAAGTATCTAAAGGTATGTTTTAAATATACTGTGCACTCACTGGCCACTTTAGTGAGTGTAACTTACTCAATACAGTTACTATTTCCTCAGTTGGCGGTTCATCTTTCAGTCATAGTAAAATGTGTTTGACAGCAAGTGGAAAAATGTAAAAACACAAAGTCATTAAATAATTATTTTCCATGTTTAATTATTATCAGCAGCAATAACATATAAATATAAATCAATATAAATAATAAATATATAATATACAAAATAAATAATAAATAAATCAATAAATATTCAATGTTTAAATATTCAATATGCACAAACATAGATGTTTAAATATTCAATATGCACAAACATAGATGCACACTTATGTAAACATTCAAATATAGCCCCCCAACACACACACACACACACCTATACCCTTTCTTCCACAACTCCATAGTGTCAGTTATATCCAAAGTTGTCATATGGATTTTGTGAACTAGGAACATTGTCAATCATATTAGCTATTTGACCTTGGACATATCGAAAATAATGTGGATCAGAAGCTTCCATAGCTCTGAATTCTTGTTCCAAATACTGGCAGTAGGACTTTATGTTGTCTGATTGCTTATTTTCATTAATAGAACGTAATGCCACATTAACTGCTTTTAGTATTTCTATATCTTTCTCCTGTGCATCATCTTGTGACTTCCTTTTGCGTCCAGAGTTTTTAGGAGGTTCAGGAAGTTCAGGAGTGACTTGAGAGGAAGAAGTTTCTTTCAACAATTCCAAATCAGTTGCCGACAAATTCTGTTGGTTTTCCTCAGCCACAGAGCTGTTAGCTTCATCTTCAGTTATTTCAGATGAATCTTCCTGTTAAAACAAAACATTGACTTTATTTTTAAATTCTCTCCTTTTAGTGCCCCAACACAACATCTGAGTGGCTGAAGATTGTGGATGGATTTCAAAAGAACTGGCAATTCCCCCACTGTCTTGGAGCTTTGGATGGGAAGCACCTTGCAATCCGGCCCCCACCGAACAGTGGTTCTGTATATTACAACTACAACATTTTAATTCGATTGTCCTCATGGCCTTGGTTGACAGAAACTACAAATTTCTGTGTATTAATATTGGATGCAATGGCAGGGTGTCAGATGGGGGTGTGTTCAGAGGATGCACACTTCAGAAATCACTTGAGCGGCAAACAGCCAACATCCCCCCACCTTCTCCCCTGCCTGGATCACAAAGGGAGGTACCATTCTTTATAGTGGCCGATGAGGCATTCCCTCTAAAGTCTTACATCATGAAGCCCTATACACGAAGAGGTCTAACTGATGAACAAAGAGTCTACAATTATAGGCTGTCAAGAGCAAGACGAGTCGTTGAAAACGCATTCGGCATACTGGCCAACCAGTGGCGGGTATTGTTTTCCACCATCAACCAAACACCACAAGTGGTAGAAAACATCGTCCTCGCATGCTGTACACTGCATAACTACCTCCGAGAGGAGCACAGTGCTGTGCATGAAGTGCCAGATACAACCCCTGATACCTGGAGTCAGGATCCCTCTTTACGTCTTTAGGCTGTTTTGCCTGGATCTACCAACCCCACTCAGCAGGCTAAGATAACCAGAGAAATCCTGACAGAGTACTTCAGTTCTGCAAATGAAGATGCCATGTAGCCTAATGGAAATGTATATACCTGGCTACCTGTGTTTTGTAATTGCATTTGCCAAATGGAGAAATAATAGAGAAGGCAAGTTTGATTTCGATGGCCGTTTCCTCATGTGGATCTCTAAAAATGTCATTTTCTGGAGAATCCAGGATTGCCGGGGAGTCATATAGCCATCACTGCCCGATGGCTTTGCTTTAAGATAGCGACTGTACTGTGTCCTCAGGGTCTCAATTTTTGTTTTTACTGCAGTCTCTGTAACAAGAATACATTCAGATTAGTAAGAGAGTTTCAATTCCACATTATAAATGTGATTTATTAATACAGGTATGTGTTAAAAAGTTTGCATGTTCTGGAAAAGTTTATTAATTTCAGTAGCCTAATTCAATGTAAAACATGACACTCATTATTCATTAGACTGCCAATGAAGTAGTAACCTGACTCTCGCCATATGAATTTCGTTCTGCCTAGCTCCACACATTCATCTGGAATTCTTCCTTTGGAAACTTTGGCAGAGCCTTATCACTACAGCCACACTACTCAAAATTGTAGTTAAACTAGTAGCTTCACCAGATGTAGCCTAGTGAAGCTACTGCCCAATGCTGCAGATTCCGCTACATCTGCAACATTGGAAACATTGTTGCAAATCAGATAGCGTTAAGTCACATTTCACTTCATTCCAACACTAAAATAATCAATCCATATCTGGATCTATTCCTACTGATTCATAACCTACCTCATAACCTCATCACCAAATCTTTTTTAGATAGTGAACTGCTTTATCCTGGAGGCTAATAGCTAACGTTATCAGGTTAGGCTACTCACCAGAGGTCCCCAGGCTCTCCACGATGAACTTGATGGCTCTCAACTTGCTATCGCGGTTTGCATATGCTTGACTTGTTATGTTATACAGCTGTGGTTTGTCTTCCCACAGATCAAGGAGCTGTTCCTCATGTTCTTGTGTCCAGAAGCCAGTCATTTCAAACATGTAGTGTAACCTACAAATAGGCAGCCTGACACTCGCGTGACCATTCAGCTTGCGAATATTAGTTAGTAGTCAAGGGAACGAGCTCTCAGAATGTTGTAGTTCGTTGAAAAACTGTCTACATTGGGCAGACATTCTACAACTCCACCAGACCCGACTGTACATGTCGAACTCTTCCAACTCCATCCGACAAGAACAGACAAATACAGACTGATGGTCCACACTGACCCAACTGTTGGCGTTTGTTGGAGTTTGTTGGGGCAATGTGGAAGCAGCTTAAGGGCCCTCCCTGTCACCTGTTGCATTTCAGGCATGGCCTTTCACTAAGCCAGTCTCTTGGAATTAGCTCAAATGGTAGAGCGCTAGTTTAGTATGCGAGAGGTACTGAGCAAGCAAGCAGTATTTGAACTACGTCAGTTTTGAACTACAGTGCTGATAAAAACGTTCTATAAAATTCTAAAAAGTTTATTTAGAGTTTAAGTTTATAAGCTCTTATAAGTTTAATTAGAATAAATGAAATGGATACCTAAGAATCCAGGCAGGGTCATGGTCATATGGTGAATGCTAATGGAAGCTATCGTAAGTATAATCAAGAAGCTAATGCAATAATGTTCTTGATGAGTATTTATACTAATGGATTTGCTAATCCAGGTCAATTGGCAAACATGTTAGATGCCCATCCGATGGCATTTTAATCGATCTGTCTCTTAACTGCGATGCTCACTTGAAAATGACTCGGTCATTGCAACAGGTTTTACCTAACGTTATCCAACGATGATCTGAACAAGGCGGTGCCAGGTTAGAGAAGATCACTCCTCTACACAAACAGTGTCAGCAAATCAAACATTACCGTCCTAATGTTTGTAAAAACAAACCAGCTACCATCACTTAATTGCACCCTCCTCAACACTTGAAGTTGCCAAGTCAACGCATGGAACACTATTCGGTACAAACCTGATGGATCACATCAGCATGTGGAAGATAGCTGTAAGCTAGGTCTCAGACTACTAGTTAACATTCCAACTGACAAAAGTTTATGTAACTAACCCATTTGTACGTGTCTGGCTCATTCAATGCCTGTGTGTGTGAAATTTTGCTCTTCTTATTTTCAATTAACATAGCTTCACAACATGCAATGTCATGTTTCCATTACTGGGTGGTGTCATACTGGACTCAGATCTAAAACATCACATCATAGGGTTCTATTCGGCATTCTAACCTTTTTGATAATTCTCTACAGCCGTGTGGCATTTAGTTTCATCTAAAAAGTGGCAATGTACTGTCTGTAAATTATATTATCAGCCTGTAGGACTTTAGGCGAGGTCTCTTTCTGTAGTAAAGACTAGATAGTGGAGGAATAGATCGAGCTCTGGGCTCCGAGTGTCGGCAGTGGCACTGCAGTTTGGCGACTAAAGTAAACTTCAGTATGGAGCTCAGCAGAAATGACGCTTATATCCACTTCTGTTGCACGTTTTCTTTGTTTTTTTTCTGACGAACTTTACATTATTAAAGTGTGGACATTACGATTCGCCACTGATCTGTTTAACGTGTAATTCAGTTTTTTTGCTGTTCCATATGTTAAATTTGTTTCAGATGTTGCTTAATTACTCATAGGCTATTGACACAAGTGTTGGTACACTCAACCACACAATTAATATGTTTCATTCTCATCAGTATCCACAGATGTATAAAGCAGTATCTAGTCATGCAGTCAGAAATGACACAAAGCAAGGTCCAGAGAGACATGGTTGGGTTTGGGGGCTTTGGTGTAAAAGAGCTTGGCTGGCCCACTTTTCAGCCCTTGAGCCTTGACTTAAACACTATGAAACACCTTAAAAATAAGAGGTGGGCCAGGTCCCTGAGTCCTTTGTCTGTCCAGTACATGGCAGCGCAGACAACTGTACTGATTGTCCAGGTCACTGTCTCCTGTTTGTCTTCAAGAAGAGATTTTACTCCAGGGGAATTAGCTCAAATGGTAGAGCGCTCGCTTAGCATGCGAGAGGTAGCGGGATCGATGCCCGCATTCTCCAGGACAGGTGTTTTTAAATGGAGCTCAATCCAAAGTCCTTATCCTGACCCAGAGAAATGAGTGGTACACAACTGGCTATATTGTGTGCAAGTGACAACTCTTCGGTTAGACAATGAAACAAAGCTTTCCCAAGACAGATTACTTAGCTCCAACTGCATCTGAATAAACACATAATGCTGAGTCATATGCATGAAACCAACATTGATCAGAAATACTCTGAAATAAAGGTGGGTTTAGGCTTAAACACTAGGCCTATGTTATACAAAATGTACTGTTTACCAGGACATGGAAAAGGTATGATTAACCAAACATGTGGTGATGCCCTGATTTCAATTTCTTTCTCGCTGATATATTTGCCGTTGATCTGTTGATGTATTTTAATATGTAATTCTGTTTTGTGCTTTTACATTCTCTTTAGATGTTGCAAAATTACTCATATACGTATATGTATATGTGTATTGACAAAAGTATTGGTATACTCAGTCACTCAATTAATATGTTTCATCCTCATCAGTACCCACAGATGTATAAAATCAATATCTAGTCATGCAGTCAGTAATGATATGTGATATGTTGTATATGTTACAGAGATTGTGACTGTTTTACAACCAGATCATGGTCTGTGAGGACAAGGAGAGCGATGACCACGAGATTGGGTGGCCATGGAAGAATAAGGAAATGAGATCCCCAACCATATTTTGCCTCCAAGGTGGTCTTCTATGGCAAAATAAGAGGTGGGCCAGGTCCCTGAGTCCTTTGTCTGTCCAGTAGATGGCAGCGCAGACAACTGTACTGATTGTCCAGGTCACTGTCTCCTGTTTGTCTTCAAGAAGAGATTTTACTCCAGGGGAATTAGCTCAAATGGTAGAGCGCTCGCTTAGCATGCGAGAGGTAGCGGGATCGATGCCCGCATTCTCCAGGACAGGTGTTTTTAAATGGAGCTCAATCCAAAGTCCTTATCCTGACCCCGAGAAATGAGTGGTACACAACCGGCTATATTGTGTGCAAGTGACAACTCTTCGGTTAGACAATGAAACAAAACTTTCCCAAGACAGATTACTTAGCTCCAACTGCATCTGAATAAACACATAATGCTGAGTCATATGCATGAAACCAACATTGAAATACTCTGAAATAAAGGTGGTTTTAGGCTTAAACACTAGCTTTCTCCAGGAAGGCTTCTTTCCAGTGTATCTCCAAACAAAGTCCATATCCTGACATTGAGAAAAGTGCTGCATGGAACCTGAGATGTTTTAATAGGAGAAGACACGTCACTTTAAAAACCCCGGATAGAAATGGATTAAGGCCGTTTATAACATAGAGATGGCAGAATTGAGAGACTGGATGTCTTGCCCCACAGTGAAAGTAGCCAATCATATTGTTCAAAGCAGCATGATTGACAGTTAAACTTTTGTTTATTCTCTGTCATAGCCATGTAGAAAATGTTGGCACAGAGCAAATACATTTTGTATAACATAGGCCTAGTGTTTCATGTTTTGAAATGTTGATTCAGCCATTTTTTCTCTTCCTGCATCCTAGGGACTTCATTTCGGTCTGTGCAGACAAGGGGAGCAAGACTAGTTTCACCAAGCAAGAAGGACACCCAACACCACAGTAAACCAGTAAGCTCGAATGAAAGGACTTACAGCCTTAATGTGGGGCGTGGCTCAAGCTCGCACTTTTTAGGATGTAGCAGTGGGTTGGGCTTTTGCATTCTATACAGTTAAGCTTTAGTGTGAGACTCAGTCCATTGATTGGGAGTCATGTTGTATTGTTATGGTGTATTTTACCAGAACGGATTCTGATAAACTTGGGTCAGGGGCCTGTCGGTGGTGCAGTTTACAAATAGTGCAGGGCAGGGCACAAGTAACAGAGGGTTAAATGTAACACACACTTTTTACCAATTGCAAAGCACTGATCAGGGTCACATTGCTCACCACATTAATATGGGACATTATCTCACACACTTTCAGTCGCATTGAATAAGTTTACAAGGACATCAATAACAAAGCCGTTTCAGCAGCATAAAAAACGTACTGCTCATAATTGCATTTTTTTTTTTATTTAAAAGGCATTTCTATGTAATATTGGCTTTGACTCTGGCTGGAATAGAATCTGTTGTGCACATAGCCTACACATAGGTTAGGCCTATGTGTTATTTGTCCATATGAAAAATTAGGTCAATACTTGCAGTCTGTTGATAGTAGCCTATTTTTATATATGGATCATATTGATTTGCGATAACCTTGTACTCAGCTTTTAAGTAGTGTAAGGTTGGAAAATTTTCAGTGGAATTGTATGAAAAAGGTAGATATAATAATATACTATAATAATAGATGTAAACTTCAAGGGCACATCTGTAGCAGAGATATGTGTTGCTTCTATGAAAATATGATTGGTCTTGCAAGTAGTTTTGGAAATTTGCAACCGTAACCAAAAAGTGTTGCGTTGTGCCCGCTCTCCCCAGGATGAATAGTAGGCCTAGCTTAAAGTTCAGTGCAGATTCAAACACATGATGCTTTGCATATAAAATACTGGCATTTTTGAGAGGTGTTTCCTGTTACACCTCACACAAGACAAGTTGTCCCATTGTTTTAAAATTAAGGGTATTATTCACACACAGAACTTGTCCTATGTGGTAAAAGTCTACATTGAGATTTCCGACGAGGGCTGTGCTCAACGTTGAGCCCCGTCCCACATTGAGACTGCAAGTCTGCATCCAGAGGCTTCTTGAATCAAGTGTCTCACTTGAGTTTTCCCAACTGTCCAATAGGTGGCAGCATGAGGTGCTACGTGCTGTCACTGGGTCCCATTACCAGTTTGTCTTGAAGAATGTAGGGGCCCCAAGGGGAATTAGCTCAAATGGTAGAGCGCTCGCTTAGCATGCGAGAGGTAGCGGGATCGATGCCCGCATTCTCCAGAGAAGCTTTGTTTTCATTGTATGTCTAAGCAAAGTCCATATCCTGACCCTGAAAAAAGCCGTATAACGTGACACTGTTGTGAGGACTGTTATGCCTGTGACATGCCAGAGAAGACAGATCAGTGCGGGTAAAAGCCAAGCAGTGTCCCAGTGTCTCTGATAAGGCACTTTATTGATCTAGAAGGCAATTTGGGCCTCTAGCAGCGTTAAGACACAATACACTAAAAAAAGGCTTGCAAATGCTTGAAAATGATATGCGTAAAAACAAAATGTTATGAACTATTTCCAATGAAAAAGAAAATCTCAACCAAATGCACACTTCTGTAAGTAAGAAATGTATGCACTGTTTTTCACAGCTTTTTGAAGTGAGTGAAGTCAGTGTTTTCTTGTGAAGTCAGTAACTGGAGAGTATGTCCTTGCCGAATAACAAAGTAATTTCAACAACCCCTTCAGCTGGGCCTCGAGACAAATAGTAAGGGGTGGTGTGGGTGATGCTATTTGTAGGACGGCTTGAATTCTATCCACGGCTACTTTAAATTAACTAAGTGACCAGTCCACATTCACACTGTTCAAATTGTAAAACCAGCTATAGAAGACTTTGTCTGTGGTTCTAAGTTTATGCAGATAAGTATTGTAAGGGGAATTAGCTCAAATGGTAGAGCGCTCGCTTAGCATGCGAGAGGTAGCGGGATCGATGCCCGCATTCTCCAGGAAGGCTTCTTTTCAGTGTATCTCCAAACAAAGTCCATATCCTGACATTGAGAAAAGTGCCGCATGGAACCTGAGATGTTTTAATAGGAGACACATCACTTTAAAAACCCCGAATAGAAATGGATTAAGGCCGTTTATAACATAGAGATGGCAGAATTGAGAGACTGGATGATCTTTTTTTCTTTGGTTTTGTCAGACAAAAGGTCACAAAGACACACAATAATTTACTACCTCTAAGCAGAGGCTTGAGGGCAATAAGTCTTGTGACCTCAGTGATCAACAACCACTTATTGGACGCAGACTGATGTGTGTTACACTGAAGAGCTGAAAAAGAGATGGGACCACTTTTCAACTGTGTTGTTCATGTGTAGTTGAGCGCTCTGGTCTTGGGTCAAGCACCACGATTTACCAGAATGTTTTTGTGAAACATGAACTATCAGATGGGCTCGTATTCATCCAGGACGGTCCAGGATGATCAGTCACAACCTGTACATAAGGTTGGCCAGATGGCTGTGATTTCTGCAGTGTCCCAGTTTCGGAAAGCTGCAACTATGAAAAACCTCTCCACTGATTGAAGTCTCCTGATTCTTATCCATTAGTACCACAGCACTTGTTCTTAATAAACAAAGTAATTAATAATAAATAAATAAATAAATAAATAAACAGTGCACATACATGGGACCATAAAGAATCGTGCCATTACTGTTAGCCTGGACTGTCAAGTGACCAAATTTCTTTCCAGTTCCCCACAAATGACCATCCCCACTAAAGTCTTAGAATGTCTTTAAGAGTAATTGTATTGTTTTTTTGTCTAGGCACCCCATTCATACTTGCACATTTACAGATAAAATCCTGTATCAATGGATTTTTTCCCTATCAGTGGATTTTGGTCTGTCTGGCTGAGAAGAGAGTAACTGTACCATGTACATACACTGTACATATTTAATTAATTAAACATATTAAATACACAGTACACACCTGCCAAAAATGTTAATTCTCAAAAGTTACCAGATTATGGAATTTCATGTTTATTACTGTTTGTTATGCAATAGTACGTCACATGTATAATGTAATAATATGTAATATTGCTTTATTACTTTCTTTTTTTATATCAGCTTGTTTGTGGAATTTCTGGCTGATTTTTCAACGGAATGGACAAGAACAGAAAAAGTCTGTGAGTTCTCCAGTGATGAGGATCCGGGTGGGTCATGGGCTTTGTTAAACAGACTTATCTTAGGCCCCAGACACTTAACACTGTCCTCAACAATCAGGCAAACTTTTTGCAAACGTGCATCTAGTCAACCACCATCATCTAAACCAGAAAGTTTGCATGTGGCCTTTCCCTCTCCCTCCACTAGATGGAGCTTGCATCTTCACAATATTTTTACATGAAGGGGAATTAGCTCAAATGGTAGAGCGCTCGCTTAGCATGCGAGAGGTAGCGGGATCGATGCCCGCATTCTCCAATCAATCTATTTTCTTTGGTTTTGTCAAACAAAAGCCACATTTGTTTTGACAAAAGTATGTTATATGTTTCATATGTGAAAATGGCAGAATACATAGTAGTTGACAAAGTACACTCAAAACCTCCAGTACTGTCCACCAGAGGGCAAACAGATGTCATCAGTTTCAAATAGGCCATATTAGCATAGTCTGGCTGGATGATCCACATTACAGCCACTATCACTGAAAATATTTTCTTTGACAAAGGCATACGCTAAATTTGTTATTTTTGACACTGAAATCACAATATGTACTGGACATGGACTCAACTCAGTTTTTCTAAGTGCTCTCAGTAATTGGTTGCAGATGTTACAATGACCATCTACAGCCAACAGATGGCAATGTTTCTGGTATAAGACTCAGCCATCCCAGAGAATGTAACGTCATGGGGAATTAGCTCAAATGGTAGAGCGCTCGCTTAGCATGCGAGAGGTAGCGGGATCGATGCCCGCATTCTCCAAAGTAATTTTCAATACTAACTGCACTCCCAGAATAAAGAACCATTAAACATAAATAACCAAACAATGTGCTGTCTCTTCATACGAAGAATACGCAGCCTGGCTAGAGAGATATAACATATCCTAGCTGTATTCCATCAAGTGGTAGTTCTTATTTGAGAAATAGCTATCTCCAAAGAGGGCAATGCTAGGGCATCTAATCCAACTTGTACCCTGTGCCATCACCACATCTCTGTGTTTCCAAATAAAATATCAACAGTCTTTCACCAGTGTTTACAGAGCAATAGATAGGGGTCAGAGTTGCACTGCAATGCTGTTTGTATGTGAATGAGAGTAAACAGAGACTAAGACAGATTATGATGTTTTATGAAAAGTGTCACTCATTTTACTAGATTAAAATGACATAAAAAACATAGATAGATAGACAGATTAGTCATCCCTTTGGAAATTAAGGAAGTACAAGTTTGTGATACATAACCTTTTTTCTTGTCTTTGTTGACATCTAGAGAAAGTAGCCTAACCAGTCTTCACTTCTGGTGGCCAGTGTTGCAAGAAACATATCGTACTACAGGTCATGTGGGTCACTCAAACAATAGATTATGAGTGTTATTAAAAGTCACTGACTTACTTACAGTCAAAGGGCAATAAAATATAAGCATGTTATTCCATGTGAATGTTATGCTGTACCACTATGTAAATATACAATGTATTACTACCTAGGAAATCTGTACCCATTTTATTTTCACATGGGCCATCATAAGAAACAAGTGTGCGGACAGAGACTTTGACAGACTGTAAAAATATCCAAAAATAAAAAATCTAAATCCCACACACAGACGACACGCAATAATTTACTACCTCTAAGCAGAGGCTTGAGGGCAATAAGTCTTGTGACCTCAGTGATCAACAACCACTGATTGGATGCAGACTGATGTGTGTTACACTGAAGAGCTGAAAATAAGGTATCAAGAGATGGAACCACTTTTCAGCTATCAGGTGTAGTTGAGCACTCTGGTCTTGGGTCAGGCACCACGATTTACCAGAATGTTTTGTGAAACGTTAGCTATCAGACGGGCTCGTAGTCATCCAGGACAAATATCAGTCACAGCCTATACACAATGATGGCCAGATGGCCATGATATCTGCAGTGTCCCAGTTTTTGGAGGAAATGCATCAAATATAGTTCAGAGGAAGGAGAAAAACACGATGAAAGCAGCAACAGCAAGACGAGTCACCACATGAATGGGTGAAAAATCACTCTACTGATGGAAGTCTCCTGATTCTTCTCCATCAGTACCACAGCCTTTCTTTATTATTAGGCCCTGTTTGGCTATGTGTTATATGTAGTGTAGTGTGCACTACCTGTAGAGGGTGGTAGTGTAGTGAAGTGTACTACTGTTTACTTAAGTGAGTATGCATGAGTATAGTATGTTCATAGAGGGGCTTGCCTTACAATAATGCAATGAAAGACAGGCGAGCGTGTCAAAATCCCCAAGAGAGTCAGACATACGCCCAGAATAGCTCAGCAGGACACAGAGACAGAGCCCAGCCTAGACTATGCACTGTGCACCAGTCTAGAACCTATTTAGAACACACCTTACTGCATAAATGATTGTGTGTGGTGTGTGTGTGTGTTATAGGACCAAGATGCAGTTACTTCAGTTGGAGTGACAATGAGCAATATTTCACCGAAGGCTGCACACACTGATCTAACACATAAATGAGTAATCATGGGGTTGCTAGTAGCCTGAAAAGTTGTGGGGTTCGAATCCCAGTTGCCGCCGTTGTGCCCCTGAGCAAGGCACTTAACCCTAAGTTGCTCTAGGGGAGACTGGCCCTGAAGAATTGATAGTTGACAAAATGTAAGTCGCTTTGGATAAAAGTGTCTGCTAAATGTGTAAATGTAAATGTAATCAGGACCAGAGAAATGTGTTTCTCTGTAGCAGTCAGACCAGACTTAGGGCTAGGATGTCACCCCAATACACCTTAATACAGAGCCATTCAGCTACTCGCAGGCATGGTTCCTGTCAGGTCCCTTGTTGATGACCCGGTGGAGGTTAGATCTCTCTCTCCTTCTTTGGTTCCTGGGCAGTTATCTGCAGTCATCGCCAGGCTTGCTCAATTTTTCATTTGGCTCCACCGCTGGTCAGGGAGCCAGCCATTGGCTTCGGTTCACGCCGTCTCTGAGCTTAGCCAATCAGCGAAGAGAGGGAGGGCTGAAAGCGATAACGTTGAATTTAAAACAGTGTGTTCCAGCATGTAACAAGTCACAACCAAACAGTAGCGACTGATTGAGGCAGAAATAATCTGCCCACCATGGAGCAAACTTATGCCAATGGATAGGCTTCACAAAGTGAAACAATGTGAAAGCGTTTAATGCATCAGACTACTGCAGTCAGACTGACTAATGTAAATTGTTTAGATGACAGCGTCAGGAGTGTACTGCAGTTTACATCCAAGGTCCAAACCAGCCATTAATGCTGGATTTATCAACACAAGGAACGGCAGTGAAATCTCCAATTTTTTTTTCTTTATTTTACCGTGATATTTTTAACACCCTTCTTCATCTCAGCTGGTGCTACAGATTTGGGAAGAAATTAAGTTTTCACCTCACAATGACAGATGGTGTAACTAACAATAAGTTGTTCATATGTGACTTTGCTGTACAGGTACATACTGCACTTACCTTGAGGATCTACAGTATTTCATTCTCAGTGACAGCTTAGTGAAGCCATTCAGGCTTTACAAAAGAACCTGAATTACGTTGTGTGTTGGTCACGCAGATCATTTAAAGCAGAATAGTGTGTGTGTGTGTGTTATACTGTAAAACCCTCCGAAAGCTCAGTGCAGACACATGTACATCTACATCGCTCTGGCTCATTTGTGTGTGTGTGTGTGTGTGTGTGTGTTATACTGTAAACCCCTCTGAAGGCTCAGTGCAGACATGTACATCTACATAGCTCTGGCTTAGATGTGTGTGTGTGTGTTAAAGAAAGAGACTAAGATGAGAACAGAAAGAGACAGTGCAGGAGAAGAAGGATGTGGTTAGATAAATGGGGGGGGAGTGGGAGAGCTCTGTGGGTGTTATTTAAGCCAGCCATGTGCGGTTCACCTCTAGGGCAGACATTTCTTTTTCCTTTACTATGGCTTCCCCACAGTCACCATCCCCCCAACCTTCAGTGGTATTGTAGTATCAGTCTGACGTTGATGGAAGTGGAGACAAGAACTCCAACCAGATGCCCCCAGGAGTCTGGCTGGATCCTCAGTTTAGGCACCCCACCCCTCTGTGGAACCACATGAGAGGGAACTGCTACGGTCTTGGAGATGGTGCAGGTTGGGGAGGAGGTGGGGTTGGGGGGGCATACACTACCGAAAAAGAACTCCTCTCTCTTCATGTTCCCAAATATTTCTGCTCTCCATGGTGACGTACTCCTTAACCCTAAACCCTCAGCTCAGGCTCATAAACCCTCCTCTTCCACCAAGGGTCTCAAGGGTTTCTAATCACAACTTTGAAGCAAAGGTCAAAGGTGAAAGATCTGAATACCAGACCCCTCAAGAGAGCAGGTCATGTCATTGCCTGAGGAGGTAAGAGGATTCCCTACACCAGGCTTATGCAGGTCATGGTCAGACCTGAAGACGAAATAGGACTACTGTAATTTCCCAATTATTAACCAAGGTTAATGCATTGATTTTGCAAAATGTCTTCATCTATGAGGTTAATACATGTGTGAGGTATATGTGCTGTATATAGGATTGCATTTCTTTTCATCATTCTGCTTAGTCATGAAATCATGATCTGGTTGTGATTCAATAGGTAATGTTTAGTAACCTAAATAATACATGGGAAAGTTTTATACAAGGGTGAGGTGTGTGTGTGTGTGTGTGTTTAGTTTGCATATAACACATCCCAATATTTGCAGGTGATTGGTTGAGTGTTTTGGCCATGTTGAGGGTGGGAGGGTTTTTTTAATAGATTAAAGTCTAGTTGTCTTGTGTATCTGCCTTAAAATTACAGCCTTTGGGAAATAGGGTATTTTGGGGTGGGTGATCATCTCTCTTCTTCCTCTTTCCAGTACACACACACACACACACACACACACACAGATATGGATAAATGCCCTTGCACACATCTCTCGTATACACAGACACACATTAGTGTTAAGCATCTGTGTGGTCAAAATTCTGGGTGAGTCATGCCATCAAACTGGCATGTTTATGGCCACTACTGATATGTATATCCGAAAGTGCTTGTTCTTTTCTAGTAAAAGTGGGTCACAAGCTCGCTCAGTCCTGCTGCCTCTTCCTGTTGAGCAACACAGAGAGACCTGTGGGCCCATCGCCTTGCCGACAGATCGTGAATTCAGTCTGAGTGCAGAGCAGTTCCCTTTCAAAACACACACACACATACAGACACTCTGATCAGCCAAATGCAATCTCCCCTTCCCCAAACCACAACCCATTTAAAGATAAGTCAAAGAACGCTAAACTAAACTCTGCCCTTCTCTTTCTCTCTCTCCATTTAACACAAACACACACATACACGCACACACAAACACTAAGGAAGAGAGACGTCACCAGAGAACTTCATCAGAGATGTGGAGCACAATCATAAGTCATTCCAAACTCGCCTTACAAATAGAGCTGTGAGATACAGGCTAGCGTAGCAAACACCCAGAGATGCAGACGCGCCCAGCATAACTAAGCAGGGCAAAGACACAGGCCCTTGCCCATGCCCAGGCTTAAGCAGGCAGACAGGCATGGCCCATGAACAGGGACCATTCATCCAGCTGGGGTCATCTCTTGGTGACCGGCCCAACACTGACTCACTGAGTCACCGCAAATTGGAAACAATTCATGCTGCTAAGGGGGCCTGTGCGTGAAATGAGGCCTTAGCTCTCACTTTGTGACCGAATGAGTGAGCGAATATGTGTGTGTGTTAGAGCACCATTACCAACAGTCAGCAACAAAGCTAGCGTGTTTGACACAGATTGAGAGTACATTTAGTAACTATCCCATTAGCTGGTAAATGGATACTAACTGCTTGATGCTTTTAGTGTGTCTTGGTTTGTTTTGTTTTTTTTGTTTTTTTCCCCAACATAATTATCGTTTCATGTCATTTTCCAACCAGTGGAATTTTTCGTGACAAGAGACCAAAGTGACTAAAGCCCAAAGTGAAACTTGTGTGCTGAGCCATACTACCTCCAGCATGTGGAAACTATCGAACCCACAGAGAATGAAACTGGAGCACAAATGTAAGCGAGTGTGTGAGAATCAGACAAACAGAGTTAGAACCTGGCATCTGTGTTAAAGAGTGTGCATATGTGTGTTTGTGTGTGTGTGAATAGCTTTGGACAGGCGAACTCACAGGAAACTCCCCCAAATTCCTGCTGATCCTGCTTCGAGTTTAGTGATTGGGAGCACAGGGAATGCTGTCTGCTTCTGGGAAATGGCAAGAACGAGCGAGCATAACCACCTGATGATTACCAGACGACACTCAGTACTGTTCAACTTTGTTTTAGTTCCGTGTCCACCTACACACTCACAATGCATAATGTTACATTAAACACACTTACAACATACTCTCATGCAAACATTTTCACTCTCGTTCCCTCTGTAACTCATGCACACACAAAGACATACGCACACACATACACTATATAACAGTCACACACATCACACATTCCCATGCAGACATTCTAGCTCTCTATCTCCCTCTGTCATACATGCACGCAAACACGCAGAGCAAAAGAGATGGAGAGTTGGGGTGGGGCGGGGACACAGTATGTGTACAAGCACATTTAAAACAGGAGGATCCGAGTAATTTGAGTATACATGCATTGGAAGAAAATCTAATTATTGACCAAAGTGCGTTTGACTCCGCGACAGTAGGTGGCGATGCACTCCCCTTCGCATTTCTACCAGCCGAGTCGTGGCTAATTCTTTTACTGTTTATGGCTAATCCAAACATTTACATTAACATTATGCATTTAGCAGTCGCTTTTATCCAAAGCGACTTACAAAAGAAGATAATATTCAAGCTACAACACAATGAAAGAAACTAACAAGAGTGCATACTGCTAACATAAAAATTGCAGTATTTTAAGTTGAAAGTGCAATAGTGTAATAAAAGTGAAGTATAAAAGACAGATTAAGTATAAGAAGTTAAGTGCATTCCTGGTATTTAGGATTCAAGCTAGGAGATATTCTTGGAAGAGCTGGGTCTTCAAGAGTTTCTTGAGGGTGGAGAGGGTATCTGGTCTGGTAGTGCTTGGAAGGTCATTCCACCAGCGTTGAACAACACATGAGAAGAGTCTGGATTGACCTATGCAAGGTGTTGGCCGTGCTATATACCGTTCCTTGGAGGTGCGAAGTGGCGGGTGACATATGGCTTTAAGAGAGTATTCAGGTAAATGGGAGCAGAACCATCAATCACCCTGTAGGTCACCATTAGTGCCTTCAATTTGATGCGAGCGGCTAAGGGTAGCCAGTCGAGTTCAATGAACAGAGGTGTGACATGCGCCCTTTTTGGCTGGTTAAAAACCAGACATGCAGCTGCATTCTGGATCAGCTGTAGCGGTCTCACAGCACAAGCTGGAAGACCTGATAGGAGGGCATTGCAGTAGTCAAGACGAGAGATAACCAGGGTCTGTACCAGGAGCTGGGTTGCATGTTGGGTTAGGTACGGCCTGATCTCCCTTATGTTGAAAAACGGCATGACCGAGCCACAGAGGCAACGTGATCTGAAAAAGTCAGTTGGTCATCGATCATGACCCCTAGGTTTCCTGCCACCTTGGTGGGAGCAACGGACAGGGAGTTGATTTTGATGCTGATGTTGTGATGTATGGCTTGTTTGGCTAGGAGGACCAGCAGTTCAGTTTTGGAGAGGTTTAGTTGGAGATGATGGCCTTTCATCCATGCAGATATGTCAGAAAGACAGTCCGAGATCTGTGCTGACACAGTGGAGTCGCCAGGAGGAAAGGACAGATAGAGCTGGGTATCATCAGCATAGCAGTGATAAGAGAAGCCATGGGAGTGAATGAACAAAAACTCAGTGAGGTGATATACAAGGCAAAGAGAAGGGTACCCAGCACAGATCCTTGGGATACTCCTGTGGGGAGTTGGTGAAGTGCCTAGCCATGACATATTGAACGACCATCCAGTAAGATAGGATTCAAACCAGGAGTGTGGTGGTTGACTGTGGTAGGATGCGGTGGTTGACTGTGTCAAATGCTGCTGATAGGTCCAACAGGATGAGTACTGAGGATTGACCTGCCGCTCTGGCCTCTTTTAATGCTCCCATCACAGACAGAAGTGCTGTTTCAGTGGACTGGCCACTTCTGAAGCTGGATTGGTAAGACTCGTGGAGGTTGTTTTGAATGAGAAATCCCTTGACCTGTTTAAAGACAGCTTGTTCAATGGTTTTGGAAAAGAAGGGAAGAAGAGAGACAGGCCAGTAGTTCTCCACTTGAGTGGGAGCGAGGGATGTTTTTTTGAGCAGCGGTGTTACCTGGGCTTGTTTTAAGGTAGTGGGAAATGTACCCCTAGTTAGTGAAGCACTGACCACATGTGT
Organism: Tenualosa ilisha; assembly: GCA_015244755.2. Lineage (NCBI taxonomy): Eukaryota > Metazoa > Chordata > Actinopteri > Clupeiformes > Clupeidae > Tenualosa > Tenualosa ilisha. Next base: position 595,124 of record PYXC01000947.1, read on the forward strand.
GGCTGCTGTCACAATGGTGGGGGTTATGGCCTGAACTGACTACTAATTGCTGTAACTTTGTTAGTAATAAAAGCAGCAAAAGTGTCAGCGGTGAGGTTAGTTTCAGGAGGTGGAGGAGATGGGTTTAGTAAACATTTGAAGGTGGAGAAGAGTTTCTTGGTGTCTGTGGCACTGTGAATCTTGTCATGGTAGAAAACCTTTTTCACAGAAGTGACACTGGATGAGAAGGATGATAGCAGTTCCTAGAATTGTGTTAGATCGGCCGAGGTCAGCTCTGAGGTTAGTGTGCACTGAACGAAGTGAATCATTAAACCACACGTGAGACTGAGTGGATCGAGCGGGTCTGGTAGATAGAGGGCACACGCGATCCATAGGAGCTCAGAGTAGAACACAGTGACTTTGTGGCATCATCAACCTCAAGAGGAGAGAAACTTCTGGATGGTGGGAGAGCAGACGGCACCAAGGAGAAAAAATGAATAGGTGATAGATTCTGGAGATTGCGACGGAAAGAGACAGTGGGAGTAGGTGCAGATGGTTGTTGATGGAGGCAGACTTTGAACTGAATAAAGTAATGGTCAGATAGATGTAGAGGAGTAACTCTGCGAAGTAGTGGCACAGTTCCTGGTAAAAATGAGATCAAGTCCCTTATCAGCTTTGTGAGTTGGAGGACTGAAAACCCGCGGTAGTTCAAAGGAGTACATCAGAGATAGGAAGTCTGCAGAGCCTGGATTGTCTGAGTAGATGTTCATATCACTGAGGACAAGCATGGGACAGTCATACTCAGGGATAGAGGAAAGCAGAGTGTCTAGTTCCTTGAGGAAATTGCCCATTTGACCTTGAGAATGATAGATAACAAACATATATTTTGACTGGTGCCGTTACAAAGACGGCATGGTATTCAAAGGAGCTGCATGTAACAGTTGAGTATATTTCCATGTTATGCTAAACCACAAACTTCCAATGTAAGTTTAAAGACTATGGCGATATTTGAGGGAATATGAGCAAAGAGATGGCCAACGCTGTAGCACTGTAGGTACATTTCGTTCATACTTTACTTTTCATTGCTTTGCACATGAGACACAGGCTGCACATGTACACAAGCCAGCAGCTGTTGCCAGAGTTCATTTGTTGTCCTATCTTTTTTCGATCTTAGCTGCTGCCTGTCTGCCAAGAGAAATGTGATTCCATTCGTGTTATCCAAGCATCTTACCTCGATTATAAGTAGGCCAGTTCGATTTGATTTCAGCTGTACTAAGGTGTATACATGCATTTTAAAAGTTTGATTTTAGCTGAACTAAAGGGAAAAATTTCCATTTTCTCTTTGTGCATGTAAACGTACTGATTAAAAAGGAGTAAGAGTTAAAAGCCTGTCCTGAGCCAGAGCAAAGGTTCAGCCAGGAGCACATATGATGAACAAATAGCAGGTGACATGGCCTACCCTACACCTCAGTGACCGCCTGGTACCATACTCTCCCTCCTCTTCTTCATCCTCTGTGCAAAACCCTCCACACTCTGATCTTTCTCTCTCTTCTCCACACTCACCCACCCCTCTCTGAGAGAAAGAGCAACAGACCCTGGTGATTTATGTGTGTAGAGAGCAGCTTCCAAGCCCATAGAAAGGCGTAAATCTCGCGTGAACTGCTGAAAGCTGGGGCAAGGTTTAATGATTTAATCTTCATGTGTTCACGTCGTCTGTTTGATATATTCACCAGGCTGGAATGCAGGACAAATGATTAAATAACTAAACACACACACACACACACACACTCTCATACACACGTGCACACACACACACACTGAGTCACAACTCTCAGATCGAAATCAAACAAAGCCCTATGGGTGTATTACATCCGGAATGGGCAAACATTTCATATAAAGCCACTATTGTCTCGTTCTGCATCAATTCCAAGTGCAGGAAGGATATTAGCAACACATGGTATATGGGCACAGGATGTTTTTATACATAATTCTTCATTTTCCCCAGTTCACTATGTACAGATGACAGATGTCTGAAAGGACTAAGTTCCCCACTATGGTAGTGGAGCTGGCAGACATTAGAGCTACCCACATTATTATGAATGGCCGACTGACATCACTGTGGGCCACAATGTCACCAGTAGCCATTTAAACCTCCAAGAGAGACCTCAGTTTAGTTTAGTTAACTTTGTTTTACTGTCCCAAAGAGAGGTCAATACTTGCTTAAACAGAGATGTAGAGGTGCAGGCCCATGTTTTAAAAGTTTGGCAAACACGGCACGTCATATTAAGATGAAATACATCATGTATACAATCAGCCTCTGAATGAAATCCAGGGCCAGCCTTCTTCCAGTTTGAGAATCTGTTTCATATTAACTTTCAAAAAAAATCTATTACAGCAG